>VYZQ01060551.1:0-22527 GCA_013400655.1 Mystacornis crossleyi
TCAGTTAATGGCAAATAATGTTTTTAACAGGTAATTTTTGGACATCCTGCTTAAATGTCGTTTTTATTTACCTTTCTTGCACTGAGTACTCAATGCAAATTTTACTCATTTTTAAAAAGAGCTGGAATATTTCCGTATCAGCTGCTTTCTGGGCTGACCCTGAGTGTAGGGTTTTTATCAGGGGGAGGAAATGGGGCTCTACATCCGCCTGAAAGGTCTCCTGAGATTATTGAAAGGGACCCACTGGTCAGGGAGCATTTCTGAATCTCTTATTCCATAATTATTATAATGTGCATAATGCCTCACATGCATTAAACATTCAACTGAAATGACTCTGAACGTGAGAGCAACCGGATAATAAAGGGAAAAACCCCCTTATTTTACATAATAGAATTTAAAATATTAATAATGTAATGTACGTTGTGTTTAAGTGTGTACATTTACCCATGCACTTGTGAATTATATATTTGTATATAGCACACACCAAATGTGTATTTAAACACTTCAGCTTTCCACACGGGCTAATTTGAAGTGCATTGCATTGGATTAATCTTTAACACTCACGTTGCAAATAATCATAATTCAAAAATTCACATTGCAATATATTTGTATTGGTAGTTGAAAACACCACCAAGCTTGGCTTAATCCTTGGAATCACAGGAGATTGGCATTTCCAGCAGACGTAAAGAGAAACTTCCAAACTCTTTGTCATTCATCAAAGATTTCCTCGTTTAGCTGAAAAAATCCCCCACAGTTCCTCAGATGAGAGGATAAAAATCACTGGAGGGAAAGGAAAAGGAAAAGGAAGAGGAAAAGGAAGAGGAAAAGGAAGAGGAAAAGGAAAAGGAAAAGGAAAAGGAAAAGGAAAAGGAAAAGGAAAAGGAAAAGGAAAAGGAAAAGGATCCCCAAAGGTGCCCAACCCTCTTTTCCCAGCCCACCGTGCCCAGCCGTGCTGCCAGATGTTCCCATCCAGCTGCTCCTTCCAGCTCCAAGGAGAAATCCAATTATCTGTGCACGTGTGGCAGCTTCATTAACATGAGCACAACCAAGTGTGACAAGGTTTTATCTTTCCCGTGAGTGGAATTGTAATTCCAGGTCCATCAGTGTCTCTTTAGCACAATAACTTCTCCTGTTCTGCACAGCTACTCCACCCCATCCCGTCACTCCCACAATTTGTATCCAGAAGGAGCCTTAGAGGGCAGGCAGCACTTGGGAATCCTTTGGAATGATGGAATCATCCCTTTGGGATGATGATGGAATGAGAGCTGGTTTTCCACCATTTCCTCCCCACACCAGTTCGTGGTGGTTTCCCTCTGAGCAGCCCTAAGCAGGTTCTTCTCTTCAGCTGCTGTCAAACTGCAGCGGTTCCAACAAAATCCCAAAAAGCTCAGAAAAAAAGATTTGGAATGCAGAACTTTATGGCTTCCAGGGAAGACACTGTGCCTTCAGTGGGGATTTTCTGGTGGGGCGTGCAGCAGGATTGTGTGAAAGCTCTGGATGTTGTTATTTCACAAGTGCTGGAAGGTCAAACTAGGAGGAGAGCGAGAGTAAAAAATCCCATCTCACCACGAGCAGGAGGTTTAATTCTGTTGGAAACTTCCCCACTGCTCAGGATGACGGAGTTTCACGGGATTTCCTGCAATGGGACACGTCTGGGCTGGATCCAGAGTGCCTAAGGGAATGTGGGATGGGAGAGACTCCGCAGGGAGCAACCCCAGGGGTGGCCGAGTTGGGTTGAAGCTGGGATTTCTCAGCCTAGGAGAGTTCCTCAGGAATTATGGTCCTGGGGACTCCGCAAACCTTCCCCTGGGGCTGAAACTTGGGATTCAGGCCATGTGCTGGGCCTCTCAAAGCTGAAAAACACAAGAATGAAGTTCCCCAAATACACAGGAAAAAAGCGTTTTTTTGGAAGCCTCTCAAAGCTGGAAAAAAAAAAAAAAAGAAAGACAAAAATGAGGTTCACCAAATAAATAAGGAAAAATGGGGTTTTTGGAAGCCTTTGGCTGTCCCTAATGTTTCCTATGTCAGATGAGAGGGTGCAAAGTGTGGTGAGAGGGTCGGTGAGAGGGTGCACAAGGTGAAAGCTCACCCCTCTCTGCAGCAAAGGGACACATCCTCACCTCTGCTTGCAGCTGGAGGAACAGGGAAGTTTTATTTGTCAAAATATAAAATTACTCCTAACTGATCATTCTTTTTGCCAATTTCATTATTGTTTCACAGAGAAATTTCAATAAGTTCACCCCTATGATTGCATTAATCCACCTGTGAGATGCTGGCTATTGAGTTTTTTACCCCAANTTTTTGCCAATTTCATTATCGTTTCACAGAGAAATTTCAATAAGTTCACCCCTATAATTGCTGGCTATTGAGTTTTCTACCCCAAAATTTTAAAGAAAGGAAGAATCCCTTAAATGAATGTGAAGCACAGTCACTGGAGATTGCCACTACCTCCGACAGCAGTTTATTCCCATCAAATTTAATTGTAAACATGTTTTCCCAGTCTCTTTAGTTTGTGTGCTGCTAAAAGAAGCTTTAACATGAATTATTATTATGGTAAAAAAACATTTCCTTCTGTGAACTAAACAAACAGAGACCAACACTGGTTAATTAACCTTAAAACTTCAGGTTTAATTTTACAACTTCAGGTTAAAACATAAGAAACACAAATATCTGGCTGAAGTCATACAAAACCCCCCTCAACTTCAAATAATTTTTTCAAGTACCTGATTATTTTATAAATCAAAAACTTAAAATATTACTTCTTGCTAAATCAGTCATCTGAAAACATTTGCTTTTGCTTTATCTGGCCTTTAATTCTTCTCCAGAGTAGTGACTTGCATGGCTGCAATTAAAATTAAGATGGAATTTAAATACAGGCAAAATGATGTCTTCAAATCCACTTAGGTAACACCAACTGCATCCTTTTTACAAAATTTATTAGGTATGAAGGAAACTACTCTGAAAAAAGAGAGTTTTCCCTTCAGTTCTCAGCTGTGGAAGATGAGGTTCTCCTAAAGTGTCACCACTGGCACTTTTGTGGCTGCTTTGTACACAAAACACCTAAAATACCTGGGTATGACCTGACCCCACTGGTGTGGCTTTAAGGCAAAAACTGAGAGAGATTTTAAAAGTCTGAGCAAACCCAGTGGTGTGGCCGAGGTTATTTTCCATTTTAGCTCCATTGCAGGGTGTAGTTCTGGCCCAGTCGCAGCTGGAGCTTGGTGATTGTCAGGAGCTGTGAATAAAACACACAAAATGCACCTTCAGTAACTCAGCCCAGAAGCTCCACGGTGCTTTCTGTGTTCCGGGGAGATACTGGAGATACTGGCTTCCCATTTGAAACTACTGCAATTTATTCCTGTTTTTTTTTTTCCCCCCCCATTTGTACTTGTATCACTATAACACAGTTTAAGCAGCACAGATTTGGGAGTCTGACCATGGCTCTCTGATCCCCTCCTTCATCCACAGGCTCTTTTAGAACTGAGGTGCCTTTTATTTTTAAAATAAAGGATTTTTTAAAAGGCAGCCAAACTTGGCATGTACTGTAATTCAGCAGTGCATATGAGTTTTTTTTTCCATCAAAAAATCAGCAGCAGAATGAAACATTGCCGTTCTCTTTTATATTTTTAACTCTTTTTTTTGTTGTTGTTGTTATGTACAAAAATTCCGTAGTTCTGGCTTTCCACTGAAGGAGAGGAGGAACTAAAACATGAGAGAATGCTGAATTCCAGAGTCACTGCCTGATGGCAGCTTGTGCACCCTTCTGAAACATGGTGTATTTTAAATGTGGTGAACGTATGAATATTTAAATATGCTAAACAGATAAATATTTAAATATTTAAACCTGGTAAATATACAAATATTTTAAATCTGCTAAATGTATAAATATTTTAAATATAGCATTACAGCTGAATCTCCACAGGTTTCAGAGCACAAATGCAGGTGGGAAACCTTTTTTACCCCTTCACGAAGATCTCACCTTCTTTTTGCTGTCGTAGCCGGAGCTGTGGGGCGATGGGATTGTCCCTCCCTTCTGTGACACTGTCACCTGCTGGACATCGGTGGGCACCCCCAGGACTTTGATGTCAGTAAACATCAGGTTGTTTGGGTCAGTGTAATTCTGATGCGTAACTGTGATATCCAAAACAGTCTGGAAGGAAGGAAGGAAGAGGGAAAATATCAGAGGCTGGGATTAGAGTGGGACAAATCCAGAGAAGTTTGGGCTGCCCCTGGACCCCTGGAATTGTCCAAAGCCAGCTTGGACAGGGCTTGGAGCAGCCTGGGACAGTGGAAGGTGTCCCTGCCCATGGCAGGGATTGGAATTGGATGATTTTTAACCCCTCCTAACCCAAACTGTTCTGTAATTCTATGAAATCCACTTGAGATTTTCATTTGCCATCCTCATCCCAGCTTTGTCTTTTCAATTTTTTTTTTTTTTGTAATACTTGTATCTTGTTATTTATTTTTCAAATACTGAAAGCTTTCCTTCACTTTGTTAACTCGGCCAAATCCCGGGCTCTGCAGATCTTTAATTGCCACTCAGCTGATTGAAGCAACAAGAAATTCTCAACCCCTGGATGGGCAGCAAGTGCTGCAGGACAAACCCCTCCTTGCCTGCCCCTTCCAGGCTCTGTGAGAGCTGCTCCAGGCTCTGCTCTTTCTCCTTTCTGTCCTCCCAGAACAGCTCCTTCCTCCCCATCCCCTCCCTCAGCACTCACAGGCCCTCTCTCATGCAGTTACTGTGATTTTAAGTGGATTATGGATTTCTTTAGGAGGTGCCCAGATCCCACACAAATGTGCTGTGACAGAATTCCACGCATTTAGCGCTCAGAGTGTGAGTGTTTCTCATTGTTGGTTGATTCAAGACCTCTTTAATTAGGCTTTTCTTTACCAAGTTTTTGTAAGAGCAGGGAAAAGTGCATTTATTTTATAATCTCCTTACAACTGCAAATACTGAGTGTTAGCAAAACAAACTCTCTGCCTTAGCAATTAACACCCTTTTATTTGACAAAGACAGAATTAAGTGAGAAGAAAGAACAGTGTGGATAAAATTAGAAGACATTGTGGCACACTGGAAAGTAATGAAATAAGAAAGTGTGTTTTCTGCTACAATAGAAAAAGCTTTTCTTTTAAACCAAAAGTCCCTATAATTAGAGTCTGATTTATTTGCTGATATTCAATGGTTTTGATAAGAAGTGAAATCTGACAGTTGTATTTAACAGTACATTCCAGAACCACTCCTAAACTCATTTTTAATGCAGTTTAACCACATTTTTTGTAGCCTAATCAACTGTGAGCATAGTTTAATGTGAACTTGGGATATGTAGGCAGTGGGAAGACCCAAATTAAAATAGCCATAGTTAAAAATACAATAAAATCACCCAAAAGTGATTATTAAACACACGTGAGCTAATGTGATTACCTGATTAGCAGTAAATGATGTTAGCAAGTAAACACCATCTTCATATGCATCTGTTGTAGAGAAAGAATAACAGAAATTAAAAGGAATAAAATGTCTCTGTTACCCACCTTATTTAACACAGTATCAAAATTTCAGCTCAAGGATTGTGTCCCTAGACAACTTCCAAACACAAGGGATGTGTTTACATGCAAATAAAGAGCAGTTGTGCATTTCCAGAAGATGCTATTAGACATAAAATATTTTCAGCGTATTTGAAGTTTAGATGAGGACAAAAGGAGAACATTTTAAAGGTACGATATAAAAGCAGGCCAAGAAACAGGACTAGGAAGATCAGGGGAGTTTGGACGAGGAGAAAAACGTTTGTTTCTCACTGAAGAGTTATTTCCCACATGCTCCTCCATTCACTGCCCCACTTCAGGTGACACCTGACCATGACAGAGGCTGCTGCCCGCCTGAAATCGCTGCTGTTATTTTCCCAGCCCCAAAATTCCACTGTGCCTGCCCTCAGAGCAGTGCTGGTGTCTGGGCACTGAGACTCCGGCCTTGCCGCGCTCCCGAGGGCAGCGCCGGGGAGATGCTCCTCGTGATCCACATAAATCCCATTTATCCCAGATTCCCATGAGCGTGGCCACGGTTTCTGAGCCCCAGGCACTGCAGTGCATGCAGCACCCCCAGACCCAGCTCCAGCCTCCAGCAAGTTCCCCCCACATCCCCGCGCAAAGCACGGTTCCTGCATTCCCAGCGGGAATCTCGGGGCAGAGCTCGTTGTTATTGCAGGGGGAATACACTCTGGGTGCGGAGCATAAATGACATCTCAGCATCTCTTATCTGCGGACAATTCAAATTTAGCCACGTTGAGGAAATTAGTGAGAGCTCTCACATGATCTGCGGTCATGGTTCCCATAGGTTTGGGGATGAATCTTTGTTATCTGCGTTGCCTCAGGCCCAAGGCACGATTTCTTTTATACAACATATTAATTCTGTAAATCACAGCCTTGTGTGGCTCAAATCAGGAAGAATCACGTTTCTGCAATGCTGATCTGCAGGTTTAGTTTCAGTTCTGCCTCTGAAGGTGGGTACAGATCTGTCTCCCAGAAATGGTGTGGCTTTGGCCAAGTCCATCCTTTCCCTCTGCTCCTCCTCAGACACTCCCCAGTTTGTTTCATCTCTCCCCAATTCACATCCTTAGGTTTGGTTTTGTCTGCTTGAATTTGGGCTTTGAATATCTCCAGGGATGGACCCTCTCTTAGCCATTCCCACAGCAAAAAAAAAAAAGGTTTTAGGGAGGTAAGAAACCACAGACGTACCAATGCGGACCCCATCATCCCAATAAAGGTGTCCTTCTGCAAACAGAGCATCATCCAGGGCCACCGTGAGTCCCATCGCGTTTTTCCGGCTGTGGAAATCACAATTCTCCCTCAGTTTCCTCAGCTAATTTCATTCCGTGTTTCCCAAATGGTAATTTCTTTACAGAAACGTTGTGCAGCACCCGGCTGACCTCCCACAGCCACCTTCCCATCCCATGCTGTTACAGGAGACCATTAGGGAAAAAAAAAAACAAAAAACAACCCAAAAAGATCAATTAAATTTAAAATTTTCACTTATTCCTACCTGTAAACAGTTGTATTAGCAGGTCTCTGCCAAGGCAGGATGTATCCACCTCGGATGTGCAGGTTGATGTGCTCCAAAGGAGCCGATAAATTTTGGAGTTGCCCCCTAAAGCCAGTGTCTGCCTCCTGTGTACAAAAAGATGAATTTTTTACGGGGTTTTCCTTCAGAATGAAGAGATAACATTTCTCTAGACAGGTTAATTAGGAGTTGTTACTGCAGGAGTAGCTGTTAACAAGAGACACCCTGAAATTTTGGCCCTATAAAAGCCTGGCCTGACTGTGGGTGATGGCAGCTGAGCCAAAGGGGCCAAGCAGTGAAACACAAACCTGTGATTAATGAAGGGAGTTTTGATCCTGCTCTTCCTGTTACCAAATGTTTTATTATTTTCTAAGAAAAATTATGCAGCTAAACCTGCTTTTTCTTTCTTTATTAGAGCATTCCATTACAAAAACCTTCTGTGTATTGTTCGAGGGTTACAAAAAGTGAAAGGAACTCTAAATTAAATGTATTACTTCACCTTTTCATTTACTGTAACTCTGGTCGTGTTATTATACATTATTATAAAGGAATTGAGGATTTTTAATATTTCTTTAATCAGCTGAGTAGATTTTATGTTTCTAAGAACTTCTATTAAATGTAAATTAGGCAGGAGAGTGTTCCCACCTCCCTGCCACGCTCAGCACTGTGGAAAGACAGAAAATATAAGTTAAAATATAAGTTTTAAAATATGATTTTTTTTTTTTTTAGGATGACTTACTGTGTAGTAATCATACCAGCGGGCACTGGGGAAATAAGCCTCCACACTTCGAGCATTCTGCAATGAAACACACAAATTTTTGGCCCCTCAAATCAAAAAAAGCGAAGATTGATTAAAATGACTTTAATAATTGGTGCTTAAAATCTCACCTGTTTCAACACGGGGCTGATGAGCAGGGCAGGACCCCACAGGAACTGCTCGCTGATATCCCACGTTTTTCTGTCTTGCACAAACCTGTCAGGATGAGACAGCGAGAGCTGAACTTCCCCCGAGTGCTCCCCCTTCAAGACACTTCTGTCACTAATTGAACCGACTCTTTCTAGTTGCTATTTCCTCGTTGTTGCTGTTAATAATTCAGTGATCAATTAATGGCGGCCAGGCATGCACAAAGATGCGGATGTGACACTCATTAGAGAAGTGCAAGTTAGTGCTTAGCTTTAGGGTTTTTTCTATTTCTTTTTCTTTTCAGTACGTTGAGACAAAAAAACTCTGAAGGTTTTATGTGTATTATTACAATAATAAGATCTTGGACAGACTGGGAAGGATTTTCTAATTTGAGCCACTGTTTTCTGAGTTTCTTTGAAAAAAGCAAATCACCACATGCAAAAACCTCAGTTTTTCCCAGCCAAGATTTTTTTTTTTTTAATTGAAGGGGAAAATGCTGCAGTAAAGAGAAAACTCTGTTATTAGGGGGGTCACAACTAGAGGAGATTTAATGGGAATTCCTGGTCAGGAGAGCAGAGGAATTGCACTTACTCGTGGAGAAGTGGTCGGACCACAGTGCTGCCCTGGGCGTGGGCGTCGTGCATTAAGGTGTAGAGATAAGGTAACAGGGTGTATCTGATCTTCAGCACATTCCTGGAAATGTCCTGAAATCTGGCATCCCAGGCAGCAGGATCTTGCCTCTGAAGGAGAAGAGAGGGTTGTTAGAGAAGCTGGGTTGGACTGCCTGGGAAAGCTAAAAAGAAAAAAAAAAAGAAAAAAAAAAAAGAAAAAAATTCAACGTAGCAAAAAAACCCAAGGAAATTTCTCCTCTGAAGCAGAGCGTCTTCAGTTATTTATTCTTCACCTCGGGAGCGAGTGACTGCAGTAGCTGTCACTGTCAGCCCCAGGAGGGAACGAAAAGGAGGAAAGCTGATAAAAGCCCAGGGGAAACACGGTAAAACTGTTTAATGCAAAGTGTCCCCAAGGCGTGGCACGTCCCCCTGGGCAGCATCCATCAGCCCCCGACCCCAGCCCCGCAGCCAGAGTCCGAGGCACCGATGGATGATGGCAGGAGAGCTCCCAAGCTTTAGGAAATGTATGGAACAATGCCTCGGCAAATTGGGTGAGACTGGAAGCGCCACGATAACCCTGGATCTGCATTTTGAGGCTTTCACAGGCCTGTGGAAGGTGTGTGCTGCGAGATAAAGCACCCGGCTTCCAAAAGGAGCCTTTAATCCATTAGATATTTGCCATCTAAATAGCTCCACTCTGCTAGACCTGAAGCTTTCCCTGGAACACAAGTGCTGTTGCCCTTTCTTTATTTCCCCAGTTATCTTGTTTTACAGCTTTCCCCACTCCAGTCCTTAGCCTCCATTCAGGCAATTATTTCCCTTTCCTTTCAGCAGAAATACAATATCTGATGGTGGCAAATGTGCAAAGCACAGAAATTCCTGAGTCTCACTCCAGGATCTTATGCCACTGCCCCATTTTCTCATTTGTTGTGTAATTATGGGTAATTAGGGTTGAGAGCACCGAGGTCAGCTCTGCTCCTTGATGTGTTTGCCATAAAATCTCTGCTTTCGCTCTGCTGTAGCTCCTTGAAATCCAATGGCACAGAGAGGAAAATGTGTAGGGTTTGATGCAGTCCAAGCAAAGTCAGAACGTGCTTCCTTCAAGTGTCCAAATCCCAGAGCAGCCCCTCTGTGGCCATAAAACCTCCCACGTGGCAGGGAGGCTTGGAGCAGCGCCAGAATAGAAATAATGACAATTTTCATTTGATAAAGAGCCAGAAATATTCTTTTCTTCTTCATTTTACTTGGAATATGGTGGGTTTTCTTGAGGCAGGGCAATTGTTCTTTGTTCTGGCTGGTTTTGCCTGTGTTCTGCAAGGGCCCAGGTGTTAACTATTACAATATTGCCACTCACCCTTGTTCCTTTCCCATTGTGATTCCTGGAATATGGGTAAAATGCACCCAGCTGCATCCAGCGGAGACACATCTCATACTCTGCGTCTTGGAAGAAGCCACAGATATCAGCTCCTGTCTGAAATTTTCAGAATAACCCAAATGCAAAACTGTATTATCATGTCCACCATCAGGGTAATTAAATACAAGTTAATAACTCATTAGCTTACATAAGATATTCCAAAGAGACTGAACTCCAGCATGCCTGAAAAGAGAAATAAATCAGTGTTACTGGCTGGGGTTTTTTTGCATTATGGTTACATACACAAATGTTTATTTTACTGCTGAATCAGAAGAGGAAAAAAACAAACAAAAGCCCCACGATTTCTCTAAGGTGTTGTGTTTTCCTACTGCAGAAAAAGATGGGATGTGGGTGGACAGGAGCAAAGGAAAAAATGAGTGGCAGGACACAGGACATGGAGAGGTCTGATCCCAAGGGAATTAAAGGGGTTCCCAGCACCTGGTGCAGAAGGAAGAAAGAAGGAAAAGGAAAAAAAAGGGAATTGACCACAAATTCTGGTTGCTGAGCCAATTTTTACAGCGAAAATCACAGGAATACAGAAAGCAAGGAAGTGAAGGAGAAGCAAAGCCAGGTTGGATAAAGCTTGGAGCAGCCTGGTCCGTGGAAGGTGTCCCTGCCACGGCTGGGGCAGAACTGGATGGGCTTTAAGGTCCCTCCCAACCCAAACCATTCCACGATTTGGTGATCCCAGGAATGCAAACCCTTTTCCTGCCACATACCAACCACAGATTTGGACAGCTGATCCCAGGCTGCCGTGTTGTCCCCCAGCCAGTGCCCCGACCACTTCCCGCTGCTGGGGTACGTGGAACGGGTGACGACGATGCCACGCTCCTTGGTGACACTCCGCAAAGCCCTGGGTGGAAAACAGACAGAGAAACGAGCTGCAGGAGAAATACTGCGCGAGAATTTATCGCATAAGAGCCTCTGAAAAGAAATACATGGGTTTGTGTTATCGTAGTGAAGGGCTGCATTGTATACATCCAATCCATTCGTGCTTTTTGTGACAATTCAATACGATCCACGCACAACCCCAGCAATGCTGGCCAAGCTAAAGCTGCAAAGAGAACTGGCAAACAAAGGATTAAAATACATTTTTCCAGCTCAGGCTCACGCCTGTGTGGGAGAATAGGAACACAGCAAAACTTTCCTAAGGGCTCCACAATGTGTTCCAGGGCACGTCATTCCTTTCTTAATGTACCTGAAAATTTGAAGCAACAGTGGAAAATAATTTAACAAAAAAATCAAACCAAAAAGCACACAGGAGTGAAAACAGAGGTAAGCAGGAATATCAGACCTCTCAGGATAAGTTTGGTTGAATAAAAGGTACTGAAATAAAAGGAAAAGAGTCATGGATTTGTAGTCCCTTCAGACAGGCCAAGGGGACAGGATATCAGTAGGAATATTAGTCAGAAACTCGGCCTGATAAAATCCCACTGCTCGCCAATGTGAGCTGCACCATAATTGCCCAAACTGCTGCTTCAATAATGCACTATTTGCTTATTTTTCTATAGGATTTACAGCTTTAGTGGCACCATAATTACAGCAAAGATACACAAGTCACTTAAATTACCGCGGCAATTAAACCAGACTAATACACCCCAATTATTTCCTCCAAGACAAACAGTAACTTTTCCAGGATCCTTTATTCCTTTGTAAGGTGCTATCCGACACTTCCAGCCTCTGTTTGCTTTCCCTGTGCCAGTAATGCTTTGGAAGCTGCAGCTAAAATTTCCAAGGTGAAGCCAGTGACTGTCACGTGTGGAACTGCTCAGGGATGAGCATGACCTGGGTGTTCTGTGAGTGGAGGCTCAGGCCTGCAGCTCCAGGGGTCTATCCATGAAAAACAATTATTCAGGTCACAAAGGCTGAATTAACTCCAAACCATTCCTGTATTCACTAATAAGGGTTTTGGCCACGCAAAAACCTCATTACAAAAGAACAGCATCAAGGCAATATCCTGAAGTTTCTGTGTTTAATGGATGGAGAACTGAAATGACACCAGGTTACATAAAATATTGATGCTCACTTTTCAGCAGCAGTCTTTTGTGAGTTTTGTGTGCAAATAATCTTTCTGTTTGGATGGTTTAGTATCAAAATAAATTATTACATCTCTCTAGTTTCACAAGTACCCCCCTCAGTTACTGCCAAAAAATAAATTTTGGACTGAAATATATGTATATGTATATTTCGTAGATAACATTTTCTATAAATTCCCAGTGTGAGAATATCTTGAGTGAGCTGTGAAATTTATTGTAGTGATTTCTGTTGCAGTGCCTCGCAAAAGAGAGGGGAATATTTCAGTTCATACTTAAAATGCAGAAACAATGGCAATATTCCTTTTCCTATAAAATTCCTGTCTACTCCACTGGTTTGCACAGCAAGGTTTTGGCAATGGGGGGGCTGCAGGGGTGGCTCCAGTGAGAAACTTCCTGAAACTTCCTCATTTCTGATAGAGCCAAGAGGAACCTGCCCCTGGCTGAGCCCATCAGCAGCACTGAGTGACTTTCGGATAACAGGAATAAAAAAGGGAAAATGTTGCTCCCAACAGCAACAGGAGCTGAGGAGAGAGGTGAGGATGTGTGGGAGCAGCCGCCCTACAGATCCCAGGTCAGCGCAGGAGAGGCAGGAGATGCTCCAGGGTCCGGAGCTGGGATTCCCCTGCAGCCCAGGGAGCTCCAGGAGGGAGCAGAGATCCACCTGCAGCCCCCGGAGGAGCCCGCACCGGAGCAGAGGGATGCCCAAGGGAGGTTGTGATCCCGTGGGATGCCTGTGCTGGAGCTGGATCCTGGCAGGAAGCTGGGGACCCACGGAGAGAGGAGTAGGGGAAGAGAGAGGGGAGGAAGGAGCAGCAGGGACAGCGAGTGATGGACGGACTGTCACCCCCGTTCCGTGTCCCCTCCGCCTCTGCTGGGGAGCAGGTAGGACATAAGGAAGGAATTAGAAAAGAAGTGAAGACTGGGGGGAATTAAGATTCAGTTTTCATTGTCATTATCCTCTCTGATTTGATCGGTTATAAGTTAAACTGACAGTTTTATTTATAGTAGTTTTGCACAACTGAGCTCTTTTGCCCGTGACTGTAACTGGGGAGTGATCTCTCCCTGGCCGTATCTCAAGCCACGAATCTTCCTTTGTATTTTCTCTCCTCTTCCCAGTTGAGGAGGGGAGAGCTGGAGGGGCTTCGGTGGGAACGCGGAGCTCAGCCAGGGCCCAAACCAGCACATTTTGTGATGCCCAAATCCAGTGACATCCAGCTGACAGCACAGGGATCAGACATTCCCTCCTGTCCTGTCAGCAATTTCACCCCTGCCTTGACTGGTAGGGCTGCACTGGCACGTGGAGCATCCTCTCACAAATCCAAACAGCCCTGATATTTTCTCTCTTTATGGTAATATCAAAGTTACCAAGGGCTTTAAGGTCGTTAAGACCTGTACAGAAAAGCTGCTCCTTGCTCACTGGCTGAATTGTCAATGAAACAGCCCAGCTCCGTTATCATTAGATCAGGCTTTATCTAAAGCAGGCTGGGGACAATCAGAGGGACAGATAATGATGTTTGCCTCGGAACTGGGAAAAGAAATGCTAAAAAGTAAAGCTTTGTGCTCGCACTTTGCATTTTAAAAGTCACCTTTCCCCCTTTTTGCTACATTTTAAACAGAGAACATAATCGAGCCCTTCCGAAATTCACAGGATTGAAAAACTCTCTTCGTTTTCCCTCACTGGATGAGAAGTGTGAGGAAAACCAAAATCT
Source organism: Mystacornis crossleyi (assembly GCA_013400655.1). Taxonomy (NCBI): domain Eukaryota; kingdom Metazoa; phylum Chordata; class Aves; order Passeriformes; family Timaliidae; genus Mystacornis; species Mystacornis crossleyi. The sequence goes on from VYZQ01060551.1 coordinate 13,726, forward strand.
ACCTGGGGTAAACCAGGCAGTCCTAGCAACAGCTAGAAACAGTAAGGACGTGATGTTTTAATTACAGTAATTACGTGCAGAAGGGATTTATTGCAGTGGAACCATGGTAGCACAGCTCCGGCTCAGCCCTGCACGGACCCCCCTCACCTTCTCCGGCAGCTCTGGTCCCACCACCCTTCCTGCACCACGGGGGAAATCCCTGACCGGAATAACTCCAGGAGCTGCCCAGTCCTTGGAGCATCCAACCCCTCCTGGAGCTCGGTTGAAGAACAAAATTGATCAGAGTAAGAGAGGGATCACTTTGGCATCTTAAATAAACCAGTGAAAGTTTTGGCCGTAGGAATGTAGGCATGGAATATCCATTCGGAACACGCTTTGGAGACAGCGTGGAATATGCAAAGCACTTACTCCAGGGTGGGTTTGGTTTGGGACCATCCATAAAGATTGTGGACATCGTAGTGTCTGACCGGGGTCCCGTCTGCGAGGTATTGTTGAGCTTCCATGCACGGACTTTTGTAGGATAATCCTGCTGACCTGAATCCCAAATCTTGTGGAAAGGGAAGAAATATATTTATTTTTAATAATAAGCATGTATTAATCATTTGAGTTACGTTTCCCTAATTTTCCTAATCTGTTAGGCATTCAGTCTCTTTATACCATCGCTTACTTATTTATAATTACAAAAATAGCTTTTCCAAAATGGAATATTTTCAATATTCCTCTGTAGGTGTCTGGCTCTGTGAATGTTTTAATAGTTCAGTTACAGATTCTCTTACAACAGAGGCTCAAAGAACAGTCACAGCACGTCAGAAAATACTTCAAACACTTTCAAACACTGTCACACCAACCACATAAACCACAGAAAACCACATAAACCACACCATCCACAGAAAAATGGGTGTGGTGGTGGTATGATCTGTGTCTGAATATTAATTTCCTGGAAATTCCTGAGAAACCGCTCGTGAAACCTTCACACAACAGTAAGCAGCGAGAGTAGCTAATAAACCATTAATAAATAATTCCTAATTAGTACTACTTTACACCAGCACTTCAGGAAAGCCGAGCTAAGAAAGCGAAGCATTTCAAGCATTTGACTACTCACATAAATGGTAATGAGAAGAGACACATGGATATTTTCTAAATTTTTAATTAATTGCATTATTCATCTGAGAAAACTGCAAAACAGAGAGCTCAGTTCTCTGCCATGCCTCAAGCAAAGCACTTAGACACAAAATAGGGAACAAAATCCATACGCAGGGAGGAGCTGGAAAGAACTTTATTTTTACAAAGTGCTGCACAGCTCCTGTGCTCCTGCTGAAATACCTGGGCTTGCAGTGTGCCCATAATCTGGGAAATAAAGGGCCACGTTCAGTGAGGAGCTGTGGGTTTATAAACCCATCTTTATTTAGGCTTTTACGCCCCATATACCAGATAAGAATTTATGTAGGAGCCAGGAAAACCTAAGACTGTTTTAAGGAGGGATCAGACTTACGAGGCATATAGGGAGGATTATTTAGGAGGTCGTTCCTACAGCCGTCCACGGCACCATTCACAAAAGATGCTGGTTCATTCATATCCTAAAAACAGAGAAAACCCCCAGAGTTCGCTGCAGAATGCCATAAATTCTGAATTACACACAAGCAGCGTTGCAGGGTTCCTCAGGAGCTCCCGCAGCTTCAGTCTCAGTTGGACATCCCATGTTCCATAAAGGGGCTGACAAAAAGGCAGAAAAGGGACTTTCCATGGGGGCAGGGAGTGACAAAAAAAGGGAGAATGGCCTTGAGCTGAAGGAGGGCAAGATTAGATGGGATTTTGGGAAGGAATTGTTCCCTGTGAGGGTGGGNCAGGGTTCCTCAGGAGCTCCCGCAGCTTCAGTCTCAGTTGGACATCCCATGCTCCATAAAGGGGCTGACAAAAAGGCAGAAAAGGGACTTTCCATGGGGGCTGGGAGTGACAAAAAAAAAGAGGGAATGGCCTTGAGCTGAAGGAGGGCAAGATTAGATGGGATTTTGGGAAGGAATTGTTCCCTGTGAGGGTGGGGAGGCCCTGGCACAGAGTGCCCAGAGCAGCTGTGGCTGCCCCTGGATCCCTGGAAGTGTCCAAGGCCAGGCTGGATGAGGCTTGGAGCAGCCTGGGATGGTGGAAGGTGTCCCAGCCCATGGCACAGGGTGGGAATAGAAGTTTTTTTAGATCTCAACCCCAAACTATTCTGTGATTCAGGGAGTCTTTTTTTCAAGGGAACAATGTCCAAGATCGTCAAGTCCAATAATTCCTTAATGAGAATTTAATGTGTGATAATTCTGCCAGAGCAGGGCAGATACTGGGAATTGGGGCCCTCTCCGCCAATGTCTGGCAGAGAAAAACAACCCAGAATTCAGATTTCTACACGTACAATCCACAGGCCATCGAACTTGAGGCTTCTCGAGGCGTTGGGGTTGTTGTAGACCTCCAGGATTTCCCTCTTCCACCACTCCACCGTGGAATTGCGGAAGAAGTCTGGGAAAGCAGAATGTGCTGCGTAGAGCTGTAAAAATAGAAGGAAAACAAGTCAGATAAGGGGACTGAAGGTATCCCACAGTTAAAATTCTCTAATTAAAAAAAAAATATTTAAAAAAGACAAAAAATATTTACTTGTTTACAGAATTTTTTTGGCTCTAAGGATGACTTTGCCAGTTTCTGCAACTTATTTTTCCATGAGATTCATCAACTTTTTTTTCCATGAGATTTATCAACGAGTTTGCTGCTACTGTCATTAATTAATTCCATTAATTAATGTCTATATTTGAGTCCAGAACGAAACCGTGTCAGTATTTTACCTCTACTTGTGTTTCATGAGGCAGTGACTCGTTGATTTGGACATTGGGAAGAAATGACCAGACCTGACAGGACAAAGAACATTTCAGATAATCAAACCACACGGAATCCAAACTGAGCATCAACAACACACAGGTTTAAATACTCTTCCCTGGACAGTACCTTGGAATATAAAATTTCATTGGTATCAGGCCGTTTTATGAAGACATCATTTTTCACACCTCTGGAGAAGGCAGGATAATCGGTTTCATTCCCAGAAATGGCTGGATCCTACAATTAAAAAACACTTTCACCTTTATGCTCAAAACTCAAGTTCAATATGTTCTCCATTTTGTGATGCTGTGTTGAAATTTAAAAACAATGTTCCAAACTGACCAGGATAAGGATAAATCTCATTCCTTCTGCTTTGATTTTGTTGATCAGAGCCGGTAATCCAGCAAAGTGTGTGCTAATGGTGAAGTCCGTTTGCCTCTCCATGTAGTCAATGTCTGAATATTGGACATCCTGCAGTTCAAAAAAAAAAAAGAAAACAACACAATTAATTTTAAATGATTTTCTCCCCATTTTTGCCAAATACTGAAAATTGGCCAAAATAAGTAAAGTATGGAACTTTTGATGCGTAAAATTGGAAGCAGTGGTAACTTCAGGCTGAAGCTGTTAAATGAATGTTACACATCTATCAGCAAGTCCAAAACAAAATAAACCTTTCACTGCTGCAGCTGATCCGAGGGTAGGAACTGATACATGATAGAGAAAAAACCTGGATTTTTCCACGTGTACGTACACAGAAACTGCACGTGTATTTCCAAATCTATAAGGAAACAGTGAAAACAGCTGTTCTGTATTGAAACACTGGCATTATTATGTTTAAAATGAAGCCACATTCCATTTATCGCATAATTTTGTTAGATGTCTGTGCTATTCCAACTATCCCAACAACAACCTGGGCCAAACCACAGCTGAGGTGACACAGAGCATTATGGCAACAAAATTATGCTGCTTCGTTCTTTTCTCTCCTTGTTTTTCTTCTTGGATCACTGCTCCTTCCTGTCATTCTCTGGTGTGAATGATAAAGAAAATTAAGCAACTTCTAACGCAGCCCAGAATCTGTGGAACTAAACCCACTCTTCTCTACTCCAGTGGGGTTTATTTTTGTTGGTTTCTGGTTTAGTGTTTAAATGGTTCCAGTCAATGCTACGAAGCCAAAAGCTCAAATGTTATTTGCTCCCAACGTACGTAGGGAATCTGAGCTGTCTTCATGTCCTCCACCACCTGGGCAATGTCCGAGTCGTTGGCATATCCGTAGCGGCACAGCTGGAATCCCAGGGACCAGTAGGGTGGCATGACTGGGCGGCCAATCAGCTGAAAATAGGGGAAGATGTTTGTGGTGAGGAGGGGAAGAGAAACCAAACCAACCCACCAAAGCCCAGCATTAGTCAGGCTCCTACTTCAGTGTATTCCTGAACCACGAGTTCGGGAGTTGGGCCCAAAACCATGTAGAAGTCGAGAATTCCGCCGGTGGTGCGATAAGTCAGGGCAGGGGTGGGCTGGAATGTCACATCTGGAAGTGGAGGGAAGGAAGGAAGTGAGAAAAGGATGCCTGGATTTGCCACTAGTGCAGAACACTGACTGTGGAAATGGAACACACGGAGGAGGATGGAGAGAGAGAGACAATTTACAAAGGGCTGGAGGGACCAGACAAGGGGGAATGGCTTCAAACAGACAGAGGGGAGGTTTAGATGGGATGTTGGGAAGAAATTGTTCCCTGTGAGGGGGGGGGGTGAGGTCCTGAGGGTGCCCAGAGAAGCTGTGGCCACCCCTGATCCCTGGAAGAGTCCAAGGCCAGGTTGGATGGGGCTTGGAGAAACCTGGGATAGTGGAAGGTGTCCCTGCAGGGGGGTGGAACAGGATCAGCTTTAATGCCCTTTCCAACCCAGACCATTTCATGATTTTATGAAATAAAGTGAGGGTTTCTTACCCATCGCATTGCTGTTAAGCAAGAGAACTCCGTGGGCATTGCCATCCTCTTCAAGAGCCATATAAAATGGATGATAACCATAGGAGTTCATCTTGTACTGCAAATAAAATAAGATACATTTTACTGGGGAAGCATTGCAAACATTTGCTTATTAACATCTAGTAATAAATTCAATAAAAGATGAGACAATTGCCGAACATAGCAAATAAACTTTACATTTATACACCTAAAGCCTACCTAACCACAAAACAGACCTGCAGAAGGTCTCTTTGAACTTCATAATTTGTCAGTCATTTCAAGACTGCTCAGGCAGGAAGGAAAGCCAAAGTATTGCTGCACTTAAATCTCATTAATGAGAAGGTGCTTCCTCAGGACTAAACTTTCTCTGCTTTTCAAACAGGACCAGGTGTCTACGTGCTCAGGAGGTACCGGTGACATTCTGTTATATTTTATTATCTCAAAAGATATTCAAACCTGAAGTTAGAGCTATAATTAGCTGCTGCTATTTCATTGGCCATTCCCCAATAATTGGAAATTTGCTGTCTTGTAGGAAATAAGATAAATAAACAGAGATAAGATTTCTGCTTTACCTCTGTAAGTACTAAATTAATCCCCAAGCAATAGGAATTGTTCTGACTCAAGCCTAATTTTCAAAATAGTGAGCTGAGAGGAATAAAAAAAAAGGAGGAAGGTGATGTTACTCCTAAGCCATTTATCCAACCATCCAACATCAAACGGAGGACCCGAGTTCCTCACATTGTTCTTGCAAGTCACAAACAATGGGTTTACAGAAGACCTTTGCCATGGAGACACCATCCAAACTATAAATGATGATAAATATGATCAGAGCCCAGTGGATTTTAAAGTCCTGCCAAATACTTCTGCACTCATTGGTCCAAAACCTCACATTTTCTTCTTCTTTGCCTACTTACACCTGGAGGCTGGTCCCTGGTGAACATTCCCCAGGTGTGCCAGCTCATGTTGTGTTGGAACGTGGGGTGCTCAGCTTCCCCGAGCCCGTAGATGTACTGGGATGCCAAGCGGGTGGAAATCTGGATGAACATGTCACTGAAGGTGAAGGTGGGCAGGCCTGAATCCCAGCTGGAATGGGAAGAGGAAACGGGAAATAAGAATAGGGTGTCCTCAGTGCGGTGTTTCTGGCAGACACTTTGTCTTAGGCCACTCTGTTTCTCTGAAAATCTCACTCTTCATTAAAAGCAGGCTAAAACTGTCGTGGTTATAAAGAAAACTTAAAGCACATGAAATGAGGGGGTCTAAGAATTGCTGAAGAGCTTAGGGACACAAAGTCCTCTGTGTCTCTCAGAGAGGAATTACGCAGAAGCATCAAGAACTCTAAGTTGCATCGTATTTTGGCAATTTAGTGAGAAAATATGTTTCAGGACACTGCAATCCTGTTTTCCTCTCAGACCCAGCACGGGAGCCACACAGAATAGACTAAATAAAGTGGTTTTTACAGTTCACTGAACTTTCTGTGCAGATTACACTGAAACTGCATTCACAGGTCACATTTATCATAAATCAGCATCTGTCCAGTTAGAAACCAAACCGCAGCCTGGTGGGCCCTGCCAGAGAATTCCATTGCTCCAGGAGCTTCAGTTGCAGGTTGAATTATAATTCTGGTTGGCAAAAAGGAACTCGACTTTCAGTTAAGTTTTGAATATTTTAGGAAATGAAATAAAGCTGTTTTTTTTTCTTCAATAAAAAACATAATACACACAGCTGCTAATGTCATTGTTCTCTGATCTTGAACTCTGACTTAATCAAGGAAAAAATGAAGCTCATGCCAGACTAATCTGTCACATTACCAAAACCTATGTAAAGTTGGTTGGGACTCTGCTTCTTTCATTTTTTTTTTCCTAACCATTCCCCAAAACTGACCCAAACGGCCAACCATTAATGATCAGCGCTGTGGTCACCTAAGGAATATTTTAGGAAGCGTAGAAAATCATTGTGCCTGCCAATGCACGAGGAACAGCCTTCAGAGCTGCCAGTGTTCCTCACTCCAACACGTGCACAGAGAGAAGGTTTGGCTTGAAAAAAGCTACCAAAGCCATGAGAAATAAAATAACCAGAAGTGACCGTGGCTTACATGACTGTCCCCGTGCTTTTGCGGCGGATTTGGATGCCAAAGGGTTGGATCTGGAGTGCCACTTCATAGAGCCGGTCCTGGCTCGTGCTCGTGGGGGAGCTGGGGAGGTTCAGGGGCACTGGAACCTCGTATCGGGGGTTTTGGTAATCAAAGATCTGTGAAGAAAAAAACAGTTTATTTCAGCAGGTCAGCTATTTGAAATCTGAATCTGATACCAGTTTTAAAACTCTTGCTGCGGTGAGTATTTTCTTTCAAGTGCATATTCTTGAACCAGTTCTTTCCCAGAGTTTTGTTGGGGGAAAGAAATCCCAGCCAACAAACCTTAGGGATTTATTTTGGATCAGGAATGGCTCGTTGAATTATCTATATGAATTTAAAGTATAAACTTATATTTAAAATGTAGATGTATATACTTTGAAAGTGTAACAGTTTTCTGGTTCATCTTTTACTCAGTTTTCAGAGATCCTTCCTAATGTTTTCTGTATTCTGAAAGCTGAAGGAAGTTAGTTTTTGATGTCTGACCACTTAGCTCAATATTACAAAACACATGGCAATAAATTACAGGTTAACAGTGTATAGAATATTTTAGAATGAAGTAGAATAATGGATGTAAAAATAAGCTGTAGAGTCATGATAGAACTTAAAGATAAATTTACCTGCATATGAACAAAATATTTTCAGTTTCAAAGTTCCTGGTTGACCTTACACCTATACACTGACATTACACCTTTGATTCGTGTAATTTCTTTGTAAAATTGAGTGTTAGGATTCTAGGACGAAAAGAGATGCAAGCTAAGAGCAATAATAATTGGTTAGAGGGAGAAACATATTTACACAAGGCTGCTGCTGTCTGTGAAATAAAAATTTGGTTATAAAAAGCCCTTTGAATTTCCATAAACAAAACATTCTAGGAAATCTGGGCTGGCGTTACCTTGAACTGCAGCATGTTGTTGAGATGATATTTCACCTCCAGGCGTAGGGTGCTGATTGGGGCCGTGGAAGTCTCGTTAGCTCTGACCTTGGCACTGTCCAAGCTGAGGGTGGCTACGATTCCAGTGGAGGAATAATTTAGACTCTTGATGGAGTAAGGATTGCGGGAGCTGTAATAGCAGGTAGGGACGCCCGGGTTTGATACCTCCTGGTGCAAACAGAAAGGAGTTTCAGGTTAGCGAGCCAGCGGGGATTTTTAAGATGGAATCCTGTTTTTTTCAGATCTCTGCCAAATGTAGAATTTGGGGGGAAAAAATTAATGGAATCCTGAATACAGATATAACACAGAATAATCTCTACACTGAAGCAGGTATAATAAAGCCATCCAGTGGAGGCTGTACAAATAGTTCAGTCAGGAAACTGAATCCTCGTGCAATGAAGATGGATTTAATTTCCCCATCTCTATGATCTTCAGATCAATCCCTCAACATGGTTTAATCTTGGCTTGTGGAAATTCCTAAAGCTTCCTCCCTTTTAATCCCATTACTCTCTGGCTGCCTTCAAGGGGATGTGCCCAAAACCCATTTCATACCCAGGCAACATCAGAGCAGATCTTTCCACTGGCTTTATTCACACAAATTATTCTTAATATATCCAGTGAAAATTACATCTTACTCTTCTGAGATCGCCTGACATTTCCAAATGTCCAAAATTACTAAAAATACTTTTAATAGTGCAACAAAACCAGAGCAGTTCATCAACCACTTCGGCTGCTGCTGGTGCAGACGCAGCCAGCANCGATCTGGTAGAATTTACATGGCTGCCAACTGGTGAGGTAAATACAATCCACCAGCACAGGCCAGCTGAGGCCTGTGCCTCCATTTTATTTAAACCTGGCAAGTCTCCCAGACTACTTTTATTCTGTAACAATTACTAAGGAAAACCTTTTATTCTGGATTTTTTTTTTTTT
>VYZQ01060552.1:12142-29538 GCA_013400655.1 Mystacornis crossleyi
TCAGGGGTTTTTTTTGTTTTTTTTTTTTTTATATAGAAGAATTGTTTGAAAGATTTGTGTTCATTTATGGGAGTGTTTACATTTTTAAGTTATTATGCATGTGAGACATTTATTTAGCAAAATGGATTTGTCACCTGCCTGTTTCAGAATCAAATGGCAGAGCTGTCTTTGATAGCAACAGAAAGCTTACACAGCAACCATACTATCTGGTTTGGCCATTATCCCACCTCAACAATCATCTCCCCATCCCCTGGAATACGAACAATAATGAGGTAAGATCTTCTTATCCTATATGCTTTCAGCCTGAAGTACATTTCTTGCCTCTCTTCACATGCTTATCTCTCCCTTTTCAGGTTTTCTGCAGTGATATTTCCTTCCCACCCACGTAATCACAATTCTTATGTTCTTTCTTTAGTTCTGCCACAGCCTATTTATGTGGACATCTCCATACAATGGGTGGGCTGATGCCAGTCTTGCACAGTCGACACCGTGGTGGCACTCTGGAACTTGAATTGGGAGACTGGATGGATAATAGGAGGTAAGTAAAGCCCATATGAGCAAATTATTATATGAAGCCTACCTTGCTGTACTGTGATTCCCTTTTATGCTGTGAAGTGAATTTGAAAGAAGCATGAGATCAGCCTGACTGGTTATTACTATTAATGGTTTAAAAAAAGGCTTTGTGTGTCTGTTTGGGATTTTTCCCCATACCAACAGTGTGCTAATAAATTAAATAATTTTTTATCCGTTCTTGATATTTAGAAATTAAAACAGGGACATCTAAATGTCCCTTTAGTATGTGTTTAGTATTAAAATGTAGACAAATAAATCGTAATAAAATTCAGCATCACTACTTCAAAATACACGATCTGCACTAGCTGTTAGAATTCTTGACACAGAAATAGTCCACCTGAGAAATGTTACCTAACTAGCATCTCAAAAAGTGTCTGATGCTATATGGAGTGTATAGTAGTATATTAGCTTTTATTCTGCAGTAATCCAAAGAAAGATACTGGTATGCATACAGGGAAAGATCACACTGGGGCCTTTGTCCTTAACTGGAGTACCTACACAGACCCTGTGGAAATGTACATTATCTTTGAATTCTTTATTATAATGTTCATCTATATGATTCATGTGCAAAATTACATCGATCTTCACACTTGGACTTTGAGTACTGCTTCCATGATTTATAATAAAATTAACCTCATCAGAGGTAAGCAACTGTACAGTTCATACAGCAGAGTTGGAAGATGTAAGGTCAACTACAGAAGAGAATAAATGGAAAATAAAGCCAGGTTCTGTTTGAGAACTTGAGAAGCATGGGAATCAGCTGTTCACACAGAAATTTGTATTAACAAAATCTTTTTCCTTTCATTTTAGGTACCGGATTCTCGCATTCGATCATGACCTCCTCAGCTTTGCAGATCTTAACTTTGAAGAGTGGCCTGTAGTTCTCATCACCAATCCCAAATCATTCCTTTACAGCAGTTCTACTCATGAACCACTAGTCAAAATTCTTTATTCCACTCACATCAGGTACCCTGTAATGTCTTGATTTCACAATATTTAACTGTATTTATGTGTGTATACACAAAACCTTTTTTTAAATGTGTGTCTAGTGTTCTCAGAATTCACTTTTCTCTGGAAGGTTGTTCCAGAGAGCTCTCTTTGTATCATATCTGTGATAAAAAGATTGTATAGTAGTAATTCATGTTTGTTTTATTTATGCAGTTATTTCCCCTGAAGTCAGTTGAACTTTAGGTAACCAAAGCTGATCGATTAATATATAATTAAAATGGCTTAATAGGTAATCAATATGCATAGATTAGTATGTAATCTGTGTTATTTATCTCACATGTTCACATCGACTCTGCTGATTTCAGGATTTTGTCTATGTATTTTCCTAAATGTTTTCTCTATTCACTTTAGACTTCTTAGCTTCTTGTCTTTTCAATTCTACATCCCTTATATATATTAAAAAAAGAGAAGCCTCGGCCAATTTTCATATAGGTTTTAAATCTCTCCATCTTTCCATTTTTACCTTATCTATTTAATTTTTACATTTATATTCCAAATTTCTAGGCCCTTTTCAACATTTTATATTTGCTTTTAGACCAATCTGCTTGAAATACTGCATACATAGTGTTACAATCAAAAGAAGTTTGTCATATTTTTCAGTTAGGGAGCAGTATCCTACTAAGTGTCCTAATTACTTTCCAGTTTCCTATTCAGAACCTTATCTGAACATTCTTATGATTATATTAAATATATGAACTGGTAGAATTGTTCACCATAACTGTATGAAACTCCTTCATTTGACTAAAACATGCTCTGTAATGCTTTTTGTATTACCAGAAATGAAAGGAATTGTATGTGCAATATTTTGAGTCTGTATTAGCATCACTGTTCCTATGAATATGAGCACTGCCAGGTGACGGTACATTTGTTGGTATCTGAAATCTGTAATATTACTCTTGCATTCCACTCCGTTTCTCGTAAATGCAGTTGCAAACTCTGAGAGGTTTTATTCTGACTAGCAGCAAGAAAAAAGGAAAAAAAAAAAGGAAAGAAACCTACTCCCAGCAACAAAGGTCTTTAGAGAGAGAGACCCCAGCAATTTTTAATAAAGCCATCTACAAGTGTTGGTTATGTGTCTGTGTGTGCTGGAGGATGTGTCCCACTTGTGTTAGCAAATATTTTGAAGCAAGAGTTCTAAAATTATTTCTGCCAGGACCTTACAACCTCTGCCACTTTTTTGTCTGTTCCAGTTTTCTATCTCGTTTTTTTGTGTATTGTCATACAGAACTACTTTTTTTAACAGTAGGAAAGAGCTACTATGTTACCATTAGCCTACAGATATTTCACTGTTTTAATTTCTAAATCTTTTGAACTCTTTATTACAAGGTAGCTTAACCTTTAGGGACTTTCTCTTAAGGAAGTAATAACATATCTGCAAGTCCTGTAACAAATCGGTTTATTTTGCTCTTTGCTTACTCCTTAGAATTCTGGCATTCTCTCCTTCTGTCATTATCTCTGTCAAAGTCTTCATAGATGGAGTTCACCTGGGGAATGCACATCAGGTGTCTGGCCCTCTCTATGTGCTGAAGTGGAGCCCACAAAACTACAGTGAAGGGTTCCATCGCATAGATGTCACTGTCCAGGTAAGGTACCTGTTGGCATTCTTTGTACTGAATTTTTTTTCTTGTCATGGCTTCTGCATCACCCTCTTGCCTCACATAACTAGGAACAAAATACATGATAACAGACTTAATCTCTTATCTGCCTGATTACAAAAACGAAAGGATTTAATAAAGGAATAAACACTGACTGCTAAGCACCAAAATATTCATAAAGCTGCTGGGCTAAAGAAATATTATTTTTCGTAAGAAATAAAATAAGACGTGACAAAAGAGCAAACTTGAATTGAAATTGGCCAGAGATGTCAAAAATTACAAGAAACGGTTCTTAGAGTATATAAACAACAAGCAGAAACAGAAGGAAAATACTGGCCTGGTGTTAAACAGCAGAGGTGGATTAGTCACCAAAAATGCTGAAAAGGCAGAGGTTCTCAACACTTTCTTCACCTCTGTCTTTACCAGCTGTGTTGGGCCTCAGGCCTTGGGAACAAGGATCAAGGTTGATACAGACCCATTGTCAGTGAAGCAAGAGTTGGTGTGAGAACTGTTACAGGAGCTTAATCCTACAAATCAATGGGCCCTGACAGTTTCCACCCCAGAGTGTCAAGAAACCTGGCTGACATAATTGTGAGGCAACTCTCCATAGTCTTGGAGGTCAGGGGGCATCCCAGAAGACTGGTAGAAGGCTAATGACACTCCTGTCTACAAGAAGGGCTTAAAGGAGGATCCAGGAAATTACAGGTCCATCAGTCTCACTTCAGTCCCTGGGAAAATTAGGAAACAAATCCTTGTGGGGGGCTATCGCAAGTCAGATGAAGCACATGACTGGGAAGTGCCAACGCAAATTGACCAAGGGCAAATTGTGGGCCAAGAAGAACATTATGAAGTTCATCAAGGAGAAGTGTGAGGACTTGCACCCAGGAAAACATAATCCAGGAGTGCAGCCCAGGCTGTGATCTGCCTGGCTGGGGAGCAGCTCTGTGGAAAGAGACCTCAGTGTCCTGGTGGCCCACAAGCTCAGTGTGAATGGGCAATGTGCTGGTGCAGCAGGGAAAACCAACTGGATGCTAGGGTGCATCCACAAGGGCATCACCAGCCAAGATAAGTCACTTCCTGCTCTACGGAGTGCTTGTCAGGCCACACCTGGAACACTGCGCTCAAACTGTTGAATAAATGACAATAAACAATAAACAAGTGTTCATTTATCTATATGAGTTTATGGCAAATACACCAGAAATGAAGCACAACAAAACTTCAAAATATTTTAGTATGGGCTATTATCTAGAATTGAATTTTCAGAAAACAGTTGGGCAGGGGAAGCAGTAAAGAGTCACAATCTTTTGTATGTTGCTGAATCTCTGACAGGCTCTTCTTCATATGTAGCAGTTTCAGATTATGATTTTATAATCACCAATTTACTTGAAACTGCAGAATTGACTGTAAGTAATCCTTTGTAGGTAGAATTTTTTACAGCAGTATGCCAGAGAAGCATGCATCAATTCAGTCTTTCTAGAAAAGCTGCAATGATAATTAGGAACTTTACCTAGACATATTTTGGTACTACTGGTATGTAATTGCTCTCATTTTATATCAATCTAGGATGCTTCAGGAAGAATTGGCACACGGGGCCATTTATTTGGTATGGAAGAAAACCTCTTTCTTAGATTTGACTTTTGGCCATCTGTTATTCTTCTCAGTGACCACTATGTTCTAGTAAGTACTTTCAGCAAAACAGCCGTTACTTCATGTTGGTTTCCCAAGCTGCAGTAGGCATTTTTCCTAATTCCTGATAGACTTGAATGCAGTTTACTTTTGCAGGTACGACTCTGTTGGAATTCCAAAACATTTAAGGTTTCTCAAGTTGCACACTTCAACCACAGATATGCAGCAAGGGCTCATGCAAACAGTTGACTTCCTGGAGTTAGTCCCAATTATCCATTTTTGGGCATAAGTATACATACGTTTTGTGCAAGCAAGAAATTGAAAAGGAGCTCCTGGAGATAGTAGAAAAAGGAAACATTAAATCAAAGAGAAATTCACTGTGATCTGTTGCAATATGTTTTCTGGCAAGAATGCTCAAATATTCTGTCAGCTGCTGACATTATAACTAGATCCGGCAAAGTGGAGGGCAAAATCCTCATCAACTTTAGTAAGTTCCAGGTCATATTCACGTGTGTTACAGCTCAGTACATGCAAAGAAGGATGTCGTGTCATAGTAGTTTAGGTGCGCTTCTCGAACAACATAAGAAAGTCCACGTGGCTGTAGTTCGTATTGTAATTGGCTCAAAATTATTATCTTAGTTTTGTTAATCAGTCACACATTCTACACAATGTCTTGAACTGCATTCTCGGTACAGTGCTCAGACAATGTTTTGCCTTGGAAGTGTAATTACACCTTTTCAATGAATGTGTTTACAAACCATGTTTTTTAAAGGTTCAGGTCTATCACTTTCAGCCACTCAGCAGAATTCATGTCAGTACAATACAAATCCAACAGCTTAGATACTCTTGAGTTTCCTTTTTACTCTTCATTTCAATGACATCAAGAAGCTTTGAATATGTGTTTCAAATAGAAATCTTTGTACCATTTTATGTGTCCATAAGGCATGCTCCAAGGCTGCTACTACTCCAGGGCTGGCTTACAGTCAAAACTCTCTTTTCAGGCTCGTGTGCTCTTTGGACTGATTGTGCTGATTCAGATCACCTTGCTTGTTGTTTTCAGACGCCTTCAAAAGCCAGTTCTCAAAGGTATGAACTAAAGTTTGCTGTGGTTTTTAGTGTATCTGTTTTCCCTTAAACTTTTTACTGTTGACCTGTGTGCTAACAACATGTAAGTAATTGTGCTGTTAATCACCATACTCGGTTCACATCTGCTGCTGTGGGGTTTGATTGGTTTCTCAGAAGCTGCTGTTGTGCTTTTAAGGGAACCTGGAAAACCTCCAATATATCAAATAAAGTAAACTAGAAACCTGAGCGGGTATCTTTGTTTAAACAAAAATTCAGTTGATTGAGGTCCAAGGTTTTATTTTAATTTTCTCACTGAAGAATCCAATGCATAGGGAAAGGAATGTTTTGTTTTGTATTGGTTCTGTATGTGTGCTTGTTTCACAGCAGTTGTCAGAGAATTCTCTCTCGCCTGAGTGAAGAAACAGATTTCCTTCTGCAAAGATAATATTCGTTAATTTTTGCAAAGACCACGAACAGGATTGGGTCTTTCTCAAAATAATACTAAGATCATTTCTGTCATAACTTGATACTTTGTGATAGATCTGGTAAATGAAAATTATTACTATTAAGCTCATGGCATTTATCCTTTAAACAATTGTTTGAACCACACCTTACTAATGAGATTTTTCTGGAAGCCACCTCCCTTCCTATTCATGTCAGTGTTTGTCTCTTCCTTTATACTCCTAACCATGTAGCATCCTGAGGTAACTACAGCAACTGCTTACATAGAAAAGGATCAGATTTTCAGTTGCCTTTATAGAACTCAGCAGCTAAATATTAAAAGAGCTGACTCTGTGGTCAGCTAGGTCTGTGTGGACCATGACAAATGTTTGACAAATTAGTGAACGAATTTGTTAAAGCTGTTGATTTCCAAAGGTGAAGCTTGCCCTCTTGGGGTTATTTCTTTGTGAGAAGGCCACATAATAGGTGTAACTCTACAGGGTAACCTTTATAGGAAGGCTCTGTTGGTATGTGAATTGTCGGCTTCAGTTAGAGAGCTAATACTGCTTTTTTCTGTTAACACCACACACTTGTCAGAATAATGTCATTTGAATGCTTAGCCTTAGTTTTGAGTTGCTATCAGATCTCACTGAAGTAGATTTAATCAAAGGAAATCAAATTAATCTAGTCCACTGCCTTTCTGGGTCTGCAGAGTTACTGTTTTGATTCTCTTACTTTTCATTTAATACATACCTTCTCCATGTTTTTCATTCTACCCATTTTCTGGGTATAGAATGGTCGTTCAGTTTTATGTACATACAGTAAGTGTATTCTTTTAGAATGGCAGGTTCCTCTGCTGTTTCTAATATAGATAGTTATATTTACTGGTTCTTTACTTTCAGTTATCACAGTACCAGTAATGCATTCCTTTGCATTTCTGCTGTAGACATACCAAATATTATTTTTATATTTCTTATTTAGAAGAATGAGTAAATAATATGCAGATTTGTTTCAGAAAGACCAGTATTTTATATACAAATATATCTGGGGAGGTGTTGCCACCTGAATTACGTGTATTTTTCTTAAATGTTGTCTCTGTTTAGAAAAGCCAGGATTACTTACTCTGACTTCGTATTCCCTTCATGTCTTCAGTAAAACAAACACCTTCTATTACTCAATTCTGGTTTTGAATTTATACACCATTCTGGGTAAGTAGCCTAGAGTACTGGAGGACATAAATTAATATTTTAAAATTATACATCAGATCCTGATTAAAATTAAGAATTCTAACATCTTGGAGAATGGGGAAAATCTACTTAAGTTACAAAATCTATGTGGAACTTTAAAAGTTAATTTATAAAGAGATTGAAGGTTTATTTGTAAGAGCCTAACTGAGAACCTCTGAATTAATTAAACACTTAGATTGTTAAATTACTCTGAAAGCAAAGTGAATATTCTAACTTTAGTTTGGTTTTCACTTATTTGTTGATGGTTAGCATCAGAGCTAATAATCCGAGCTTATTCTCCTTTGATAACGTGTTACTGAAATAGCTATTTTCCTGTTAGTCAGTGTAGTATGCATAACAGAGCAGCCTGCCTATTTTAATTTCTGTGCTGAGCCAGACTGGAATTGTTTGTGACCGCCATTTTCATATATTTTACTGTAATTCTGGGAAAAGGCTACCCTTTGAAAGGATCCACCTTTTCACCTCTCTGATAAGGAAGACATAACACGTGGTGTTGTCACAGAGATGAAACTAACGTAAAAGTCTTTTCATCGCATGCCACAGCCCCCTGTCATACTGTGGTATTTTTCACACCAGATTGCTCTTCGCTGAATATGAAAACATGAGGCTGATTATTATGGACAAGCAGTAGAGAAGTCTCAGGGTACAAAGGGCCATGTGGGAAAGGGCTGTGTCTCTGTTGTGTTTCCTGACGGTGATGTTTGGTTTCCTCTCTTGCAGGACCCTGGTTTGTAGGTGAACTGATAGATGGCCAGATGGGGGCCTGTTTTTCCTTTGGGGTGTTTGTTGGCGGCTCCTTCTTACAAGGCAGTATGACATTTGTGGTTGGGATTTTACAGGTACGTATTTATAAAATAAAGGCTGAAAAACGGCTTTTTTTTCTCTGGGACTTCTTTCCATTTTTTAAAAATAGTTTTATAAAGAAAGGAGTCTTGGAAGTAGAGAGATTAGTGGCCGTGCCTGACTACAAGAGGTCTTTCTTACCTTTCTGCAGATTTAAAGGATAGAAAGGAAGGAGGTTGTGCATTATTTTCACAAACTTCTCCTTTTCTCTAATAAAATGATGTTGCTTTGGACTCCCTGGATATCTGAATTACAGGCCATTTCTACATATTTACAACTCTAAATTTTCTACAGATTTTCTGGTTTTGCCCTCGGCTCACACACAGTGATTACGCAAAATACACTGAGTGGCCAGGGCAGCCCTTGCACCCTTAATAACCCTTCAGATCAGTAGGTGTCACTCTCCAAGCACACGAGTCCAGTTTTCCCAGGAGTAGTTTCCCCATTAATCTGAAAGAGAAGTTGCCGTTCCTTGGCATTTAAGCTAAAGGACCAAACCAGTGTTGTCTCCATCCCAGTGTCTCCCTTGTACCGGTGTGACACCACAGTGGGCTGGGACAGAACTAAACTGATAAACAGACCTTTCGTTATTGCTATGTTAATTTTTTACTAAGTCTGGCTCCTTGAATCAGCTCCAGGAAATGTCAGATGCATGTTAGTGCCTCTTACTGCAAGGGAATGGGCAGGAATGCTTGGCCTGAGACTGAAGCACAGGCAGTCGCAGCTCTATCAGTTGCAGAGCCTAGGAGGTGCATCCTGAGATTCCATCTCTGGGAATTGTACTCAGCCCCTTAGAATGCAACAGCTTTATGTGCACATATCTTTCTAAGCCTTTAAAGATGTTACCCAGAACCTTTGGCTTGCTCATTGTCTTGTTTTTCTCTGCTCTTCCTTTCAGATGATGTTTTTCAACCTGCCACTGATGGCCTATCTGTGCTGGTGCCTGTTCCTGCGATGCCAAGGCCACAGCTTCCGTTCCCACCTCCGTCACGTCCGGCGCCTCGTGGCTGTGCTTGTTCACCTGGCCATGGCACTGCTCCTGGCCTGGCAGGTCTATTCCTGCTATTTCCTGCAGCGAACATACGGCACCTTGGCGTTCTTCCTCTCCCCGATGAGAACGTGGCTGGTAGCACTGACCTCAGCTCTGATTTATAAAACCTGGACACTGAAATCACCAGAGCTCAGAACTTACATAACAGAAATGAAAAACTGTCAGAGCTCCTGAAGTACAATATAAGTACTCCAAGTTCTGTCTTAAAAACTGCCAAGGTACAACCTTATCGTTTTGTGATGCTGGAATTCCATGCACCCCAGCCATTAGGTGGTAAGACCCAAAGCTGCACCTGCACTGCTACGGAGCTGTATTAAATAGTAAATGTACAACAATATGTTATATATACTTTCCTTGTATTATACAACATACTGTTTAATACATGTTATATAATACAGTTATACATTATACATCAATACAGCAAACTGTGTCATAATCTCTTCAGTGAGGTTTTTCTAGTGACACAGAGATAGATATGTCCATATGGCTCACAAATGGAAATGTTGGCCTATTACGACCATGAATGGAAAAATACATTTAATTAATTAAATTCTTGATTTTTATAATGCTTGGAAAAATGAACATAGAACTTGATGAGATTTGTGCTTAACTTTTATTTTTATTTCAGGGTTGACACGTGTTTTTACAAGACTAGACCAGATGTCTTTATGAAGTAATAGTGATTGCAAAGGTGCTGTAGCTGCCTTCACAGTCAGAGTCCTATGGCCGTACACTTTTTTGGTTCATAATGCTGTATACGAGCAGATTATAGGCTGCTAGGTGTGTATATGTATTTGTATTCATGTTTACCTGAGCTGTGGCCCATTGCCCTTGCCCTGGGAGTGCTGGCTAACTAACAAGCTTGCTCTCTGGAAGGAAGGAAGGAGTTTCATTTTCCACTACTGAGGCTGCCAGTTCTCCCACACATGACTGGTGAAAGGACAGTGAATTATCAGTGGTGCTGGGGTTTTCAGCTTCAAACCAAAGAATAGAGACAGTGTCCTCAGGATGGGAGAGGCTGAAGGAATATTATGGTCTGGTGCCTATAAAGTCTGTAATTGAGCTGGTCAGGGCTGTATTTCTGGGTCTCAGCCAAATGCACCAAAGAGAACTCATTTCTTTGTTTTCATTTTTTTCTAAGTCCAAAAATGATAAAACAGTTAGTTACATTAAAGAAGAACGCAATGATCCAGAGCCAAGAGAGCTGAGGTGCCTTGATCTGTAAAGAACACTGTGTTGCTTCACAAAAGACCTGCTGTGAGTGGAACATTTAAAATACTTTAGGTAATTTTACAGTAACTTATTTGTGGCTCCTCAAGAAAAAGGAGGGCTAACTTATTTATGGCTCCTCAAGAAAAAAGAGAGGTAACTTATTTATGGCAGCTTTGGAAAAAAACAGTAGTGACTGCAGTAGAACACAGGAAAATGAATTGGAAGGAAATATTGACTATGAGAAAGACTTTTTGTTATTTCTAAAAGGTGAGAGTTTTCCTATTCCTTAATTTCTATTCCTGAATGATTAGTAATGTAATAGGAAGAAGAGAGAAAGAGCTCCTATGTACATAAATCAAATACACTGTTAAGAGAATACAGAATGTCATTTGTTGCTACATAAGTGTGTTTTGCAAAGCTGTTAAAAAATTAGAGGCAGGGTGCAAAATTTATTTGTGAGAAACACGACTGGAAAACTGATAATAAAATGACATTTCACAATTAAATTACTTCTATGTGATTAGAGAGCATAAGAAGTGGCAATAAAATATTTCATATCTATACCCCATGACAAGACTGTTCTGAAATGAGACTTTTTTTTGTTGTGTTAGCAGTTGATTGCCATAATCAAATCTCAACGTAATCACATGTCTGTGGACTTAAGAATCTTACAGTCTGTCAAATACTTACAGTTTGGCTCCATGGGATGCATTTGGTAGATAGATGGAATTCTGCTAAAAATCTCTCAATTCCATTCTTACTGTGGCAAGTGAAAATATTTTGCTTGTAGATGCATTATCCCTGGCTCCAACAGGCTGTACAAGACCCATACGCCACTAACCTGGTTGATGTGCGAATTCTATATGTAAGTAGGAATAATGTAATACATTTTGAGTGAAAGGGACTATCCTGCTGCCCTGCTGTCACAGTGAAAAGCACCCTGTAGAAGCTTAGAAGTCTAACCTGCATAGGGAGCATCTCTGACCTCATGCTCTACTGACTTTGCTATTGCAGCTTTTTGTTGCCTAAAAGACAAGTAAAACTTACTTTGTCTCATGTTAATTCAGATTTCCCCCTTCGTAAACAGTTCTTCAGTATTCTACAATCTTAGTAGGAAAATCTTAACTTTCCTGCTTGAGCTGTACACTTTAACACAGGAGACAATACCTGCTTTGAAATGTCGTAACTCTTTATATCTCAGTAGTTCTGAGAGGTTATACCCTAGTCTCTGCTTCTAATTTAGCTGTCCCTGTCCCACAGGCAAGTGGTTGCCTTAGTTAACTGTAAGTAACGAAACCCACAACACCATATATTTCTCTTCAAATTCAAACAAAATAAATTGGCTTCATAAAATGCAGGCCATCTCTCAAAACGCATCACCACTCACTAAAATGAACCACTGATAGCTGGACAAACTTCTGACAACAATGCAGATACTATGATAAATCTGAGAGCCACCCTTCATAGAAAACTGGATTTGCTCCTCTGTTGGCCTATGGTTCCCTGGTGTCCTTCCTTCCTGATCTATTCCTTGTAGCATGATGAGGTCAGTGTCCCATCCTGTTGGCAAAACAACATCAGTTGCAATATAGTATCATACTTCAAGCCTCTGAGTTGTGGCCATATTTTACCATTATCCGGTTTATAATCTGGCCGTAGTCGATTACAATACATTTCCATCTCTTCTCTTGTCATTTTGTTGCCCCCAAACTTTTTCCAGTTTTTCAGGATGCATCCCAGAGGGCTACAGGGTGGGCGAGATTGTAGATTGACTTGTTCCCTTTAAATATGGGAATATATAACAAATATATAATGTTAAATATAATGCTACCCAATACTTTTACCCTTAGGCTGGGATTGTCAATAATCTCTGCACTGCACAGCACTTGAGCCCACTGATTGATTAAGCCCTCACACTGAGCATTCATGCCTAGCTTATGTGGAGGCTGATTTTTTTTTTTTTTTTAAGAAGAAAAGGGAACAAAAGTGCACTTACCAATCTAGAAAATTGTGGGGGTTCAGGAAAGCTGACCCACTTCCCCCTGCCTTGGCCTTACTCAAACACCTCTCTCTGGGGTTGCAGCACCCTGACGCTGGAGAGGATTCGGTGGGGTCCCTGATCAAGGGGTCGGTGCGCACTGGAGACAGCAGGACGATCCGGTTCTGCGGCTGTTCCGTCTGGGTCACCAGAACTCCTGCTGTCCCAGCTATGGGTTCTCTCACCAGGTGTGCAAGAAGCCGACTGACACAGAGTCGAGAGGGGTATTTCCTGTGTGTGCAGAGCGGTGCTGGGCGCTGGATCCACAGAGCTGGCATGCCTGCAGTGCCAGTACCTGCTTTTATACACCCCTAAACCTGGAGCAGCAGCATTCCCCCTGCATTCATTGGCTATACATGTTCTTGCCTGCATTTAAAGGCACACTACCCATTTATTTTGCTACCTATGCTCTACGGGGAACTGGCTTATAGGACTGTATTTTACTACGCTAATGACTAAAGGTTAGCACAAAAGTCAAACAAATTTCTTCTTTGGCTTTATCAGGTAGTTGTTCCTGTGTTATCTCCTTTTTTACTGGTACCACAGAGCCATCCTCCTCTGCTTCGCGCTCTTTTTGAAGATTTATGGAGTCACCTTTTCCTCACTTCTCCTCCCTGGAGCCCTGTTTCTTGGTTCCTGCTGGCTATCTTGCAGAGAATGGAGTCTGTTGCACAACACTTACCACATATACCACTCTTACTCTGCCCAGACCAGAGTGCTGTAGCAAAACTAAATTTCACTACTTTTTGTCTTACTACTTTGAATCTATACTTCTGGTTGTGAAATTCTGAGTTAGTGTGGCTAAAACATCTTGTCTCTTTTCTGCTTCCTTCTGTGCTTTTCCTAAAGAGTTCTGAGTTGTCTCATGAAGTATTTTCTCAGTTTGAAGCTTATTCCAGCTGCTGCTACCATTTCTTATTGTAGGATAATGCCATCTGTCTGTGATCTTCTTTTCTCCCCTGGCAGTCTATTTAGGGATTATATAAAATTGTGAAGAGAAGCCAGTAAAGAGAAAGGCAGTATAGCAGAAGAGAAGAGCAATGGTAGAAACAGGACAAAGTAATCCTGCACTTTCTTCTTCTACAGTCAATGCATTAAAATATTGAATAAAGAGATTAAGCTGTCTGAAAGGCATCTGCCTGAAGTCTCTTCGCTTTTGTAACAACAGCTACTATAAACTGCAGTAAGAAACATTTATGCCTGGGCTGGCAAGGTCTTCTCATGGTGTTGCTGACATTTTGCATGAAATCCTGACACTGAACTACAAAGCTTAGCACCAAACTCTAATAGGTTCTCTTATGAAAAACACCATGTTTTTCTCATTGTCAGTGAAGAAGCCAAAAAGAAGGAGGACAAGAAATAAGACGAACTAAAAAAAAAACCAACCCAACCCAAACCAAACAAACAACCAGGAAAGGGATGAAAATGGAGTGTAAGAAAGCAGAAGGGAAGAAAATTAAATATGGGGCAGACAACAGCAATACTTCAAGGTACAAAGGGAAATGGGATGGAAAGGGGAATGCACAAGACTAATAAATACAAACCAGAAGATTGGCTTAACCAAAAATAAGAAAAAAAGGTGTCTCTGCCCAATACTGTTTACATGTTATTACCCTTTGCAAATGTTTATTCTTAAAGGTTGTAGCTGAACTTCCTTACTGTGGTCATGATGTCACATGAAGCTAGAAATGCATGAAAGTTCACAGAAAGCCCCAGCAGCTGTAGGTCAGTTTTGAAATCATAACAATGGGGGCTGGAGTAATGGAGAAGTGAAGAGTCCTCAGGAATGGAATGCTATATGAAGAGGCCCCAGGAACAGAATACTATAAATCCTTAGTTAGTTGACAACCAATTTTTCAAAGAGGATCAAGCAGAAAATATGATGCAATATAAAGTTAAATAGTAACTTGATAGCTGATAGAATGAAAATATGACTTAGAATTATATTAGATTACTGTAATACACAAAGATACCCCTCCTAAGAAAATTCGTCTGTGTAAATGATAATATAATAAACTGGACCAAGATTTGCACATGTGCATTAGGAATTTTGTCATAGGCATCAGTGATGAAGCATGAGTGACTATTCATCAGTGTTTGTATGACTCTTTCCTTGACAGCTTTCTGTATAAAAGACTGTACTTGTTTCCTAGAAGTTTAGCCAGTGCTGTATGAGTTACAAGAGTTGCTGTTCAGCATACATGGAAAAATTGCTGGTTTATGCCAGGAAGTCAAGATGACCTAAAAAGATCAGTAAAGGAACAAAGAAACAGGGACCCCAGCCAATAGGTCCTAAGGGGCCTGTCTTAAATCAAGAAGGTAAACAAGATGATGAACTGCCTTGGCTTAGAAATGGCATCCTTAGAGGAAAAGTAATTCTGGCAGTGGGAGATCATGACCGCAGACTCAAGGCCCACTGACTCAAGAAAGCCACTGACTCAAAAGATGAGCAATTATGCACATGCAGAGCTAGTTAGCAAAGATGATGACAGTCAATTATGAATAAAAATGAATATGTATTAGAGAGAGAGAGAGAGACAGGCAAATCTGAAATGTTATAAATATGCATGTGTTCCAAGCTGGCTTNCACCCGGGTGTTAGACAAAGTATGTGCTGGCCTCCTTAAAGTTTAGAGTTTGACATGC
This sequence comes from Mystacornis crossleyi, assembly GCA_013400655.1. Lineage (NCBI taxonomy): Eukaryota > Metazoa > Chordata > Aves > Passeriformes > Timaliidae > Mystacornis > Mystacornis crossleyi. Next base: position 27,487 of record VYZQ01060552.1, read on the forward strand.
TTGATCTCAGCCATAGCGGGAGGTTAGCAAAGCTTGGGGAGAATGTACTACCGATAGAGGACACAAAGAATGCAGAGTGTACAGGCCACAAGGACATTTGGCAGAACNAATAAAAATGAATATGTATTAGAGAGAGAGAGAGAGACAGGCAAATCTGAAATGTTATAAATATGCATGTGTTCCAAGCTGGCTTTGTGGAATTACTACCTAGCACCCATCTTTGTGCAAACATGAAATAAACCAAATACCTTAGCTCTGAGCATGACACTGGCTTTGTACACCAGGTACTGAACCCGGTTTGAGGAACACCACCAGCTGTGTTGATGGAGATAAGAAACAGATGTATGGGTCTGGTTTTGGGAAAAGGAGAACAGCTTGACCTAAAGAACGTAGAATTCAATAAAGGGAAACTAAAACAATGAGATAAAAGGGAAGAGACTGATTATGTGGCTGACATCTCAAGAGACAGAAATAATTAACAATTTTCCCAGAGAGTTACAGAGAATCAGAAGGGGGTTATGAAACAGGGTCCTGCCTTATTGTTGTAAAATGTGAAGTATGTAAAAATTTTCTTAAGAAAGGATGTTCTTTGATATTTGTATATTTCCAAGCCTAATCAACAAGAAAGAAGATTTAATCCATAAAACAGATAGCAGCTAACAAGCAAGCTCTAAGTGACACCCGGGTGTTAGACAAAGTATGTGCTGGCCTCCTTAAAGTTTAGGGTTTGACATGCTTGATCTCAGCCATAGCGGGAGGTTAGCAAAGCTTGGGGAGAATGTACTACCGATAGAGGACACAAAGAATGCAGAGTGTACAGGCCACAAGGACATTTGGCAGAACTCCCAAGATTAGGAAGAAACTAACAAACACAACTCAGCAGCTGTGCTGAAATCGGCTCTGACTGGATAAAGGTAACTCTGATAAGGGGAAGATCATGACCACTGACTCAGGAACCCCACCGACCCAAAAGAAGAGAAAGACTGAGCGTGTGGACTAATTACCATGAGAAGCAACATTCAAAGCATACTGGAACTTTGTTACCAGTTATTTGTCACCCTTTGTTAAATGACACCCCTCACAGTACAAAATATATGATAGCTGAAGAGCCACACCATTACAAATATTAAGAAATTAAGACAAGAAAAAAAAATTCAATGTTTTTTATTACTGATGGTACTTGATTTAAAGAATCTTCTCCCTTTGGCTCGTTTATTCTTAAGAGGTAACATGAAACAAGATTCACAAGTAAAGAAATATTTCTGTGACAATACTAAACACTGCGGATATCAGGGTGAGGTTTACTTTGGCTGTTCCTACCTTTTTTTCTTAAGCCATTTGGCTACTGCTGCTAGAACTTGTATTGCCCTCCATAGCTTACCTAACTACAGGAATGCTACTGCAATCAAGCTGCCTTTATTACAGTAAGGAATCGGTACCTCAGCATGATCTCACTCTGAATCAGCCCTCACATCACAGCTCTTAATAGACTCCTGACTTGCATGGATTACTAAGCAACTCCTATATAAATAATAGTGCCGGGAATGTTATCATTTTATCATATTTCATTCCAGTTGTGAAAAATAACTTTCTAGAGGACAATTACTCCTGAAGGTGTGTTAACTCATGGTGCCAGAGATGAGCTCATTCTGGAGTAGCTTTTCAGCAAATGTTGTTGAAAAGAATAAAATTTGGACTTTGGACAAACACAGGTATCTCTGGAAACATAAATACATCAGACTGAAGCTTTTNCTAAAGAACTTAGAATTCAATAAAGGGAAACTAAAACAATGAGATAAAAGGGAAGAGACTGATTATGTGGCTGACATCTCAAGAGACAGAAATAATTAACAATTTTCCCAGAGAGTTACAGAGAATCAGAAGGGGGTTATGAAACAGGGTCCTGCCTTATTGTTGTAAAATGTGAAGTATGTAAAAATTTTCTTAAGAAAGGATGTTCTTTGATATTTGTATATTTCCAAGCCTAATCAACAAGAAAGAAGATTTAATCCATAAAACAGATAGCAGCTAACAAGCAAGCTCTAAGTGACA
>VYZQ01060552.1:37145-49222 GCA_013400655.1 Mystacornis crossleyi
TATTAGGTAGCTCAGTTTTTTTCCTCAAGAAAGGTGTGACTATTTTCTGATAAATTTGCAGGTGATTAAATTCTTCAATCAGATCTCTGCCCCTGCCAAAATTTGATATCTAATTTTCCCAGGAAGATCTATTGATCACTTGAAGAAACAAAAACTAATTCAGACAAACCTCACTGGAAGGCACATTTAAGCATATACCCATCACAAAGTAATAAATGGTGATTATAAAGCTTCAGGCAAAATTTCGGACAAGATCCTCAAAAGCATTCATGACATTTAACTAATGAGATATTTGAAAGTACATGTTTTTGAAAGTCTGAATCTTTAAGCAAAAAAGCACTGACTTCCACCCTGCACTGAAATAAAGAATACAGACATGAGCAGCATGTAATCAGAGAAGTCATCATACTACAGTCAGACCATCCTCAGCAGGTACCTGTTAAAACTGAGCTACCTAATAAGCTTTCAATTATACTTACCATTTTTTAAAAAGTCTGTTCAATCCTGAGGCACAGTAAGAGAGCCAGAGACAAAGAAATTAGTCCTCTTGTAGGAGGAGGTAGTACTAAATACCATAGATTAAACCTAAACGTTCTCACCTTCAGTTTACCCTCTTGGATCCACTGGCAGAGTTGTAATACACTAGCTTCTTGTTTGTCCATGTAGTTCAACACTAAGAATCTTTCCCTGTGGAAAAAAAAGAATGAGCAGTGATTTTAGAAACCTTGGTCAATGTACTTGAAAATCTTTACAAATCTTTTCAGGAAACAGCCTTGTTGAAACTGAAAGGTTATGAGCACGAATTATAATGAAATGTAGCTCAGGGCTTTGCCAGCTTGTTTTGTTACAGCTTCCTACAGTGGAAGATTGACAGTAACATCAGTCTTAGACAGGTAATTCTGTCCAATTATCAGAGAGAGGAGAGTAATAAAAATCAAGTAGTATCACCAGAATAAGCAAATATCCATAAAATATAAGCAAATTCCTATTATTTATTATCTTTTTTTTTTTTTCCTAGTGGTCGGGAGAATAATTAGTGGACCTGGAACTAGATGGTGAGAGTAACTTAACTTTCAGCTCCCCACAACTGTGCATATCCTGCTGTCATGGCTTTCTATAGCAACTGAGAAACTGAAATGACCATCAAAAACCATAATTACTTGTAGGAACATACTGATTAAATTCTCTACTGCATTTTACTATGTATGATGTATTTTACTATTTTTATCCACTTTTAAAAGGGCAGACAACAGTAACAGGGACAAGGAAAGATTTTAATTAGAAGAGGTCAATTCATTTGCACAGAAATCAAATCGCCCAAATGTCCTGCAAGGCAATGACTGAAAAGTCTCCTAAGAATCTCCTCCTAATCTCTGCCTTAGCTCCATCTGAATCCTAAGAGGAGATTCAGCAACTCCCAGAGTCAGAACATAATAAAAATGTTTTATCCATATATATGTCACACCTACAGTTCCATTATCTAATAAAACCCCAAATACTAAAAATGTAATTTCAATAAAATCACTGCATCAGCTGCATCCTTACTTTTAAAAGACTTGATTTTCTTTCTGCCTGAACTACAACATTTTGAGAGAAGGCACTCTGTAAAACACCTGGGAACAGAACTATAGCAACACCTTCCCCTGTACTAAGAATTGTCAGGGATTCCAGGATTAAATCAATCAAAATGTAACAACTGACATCTATGATTCTATGTAACAACATCCTTTCCCATTTTTTATCTCATAAAGACAAATGTAAGAGAAAGGATCTACTGATAGTGTGATTATAATTTCCTTTCGGGCATGGCAACCTTCTGTTCCGATAACAAGTAGCTACTGCGGATTACAGACTACCTTCCAAACATCATCACCCAGAACCTGGGTCACAAGATCTGGAGGGGAAATGTACCTTGTGATGTTCCTTTCTTTCTGTATTTTTTCTATGTCAGGAGGCAGTGGAGGGGGATAAGGCACATCTTTGTTGTACTGAGAAATCTGTCCACACAGGATGATATGGCTGTTCTGATTCATCTGTTTGGGACAGCACAAAGTGAGAAAAATTGCATTCCTCGGTCTCACTAAATTTTTTAGAGATGCAAAATTTTCACTAGTCACATTCCCTATAAAAGAGCGGGAGAACTGCATGCAGTTCAATCTGTGACAACATTCAAATACGTAAATGCAAGGCAATAGTGGAAAAATAACTGCTGTACAGCCTAGTGTAACTTAAAAAGGCACTGAATAGAAGGAATATAGGAAATTGTTATCTTATTGTGGGCCCCCAGGATCAGCACCTGAAGTCAATCACTGAAGTGGAAAGCCTGCTCTGCTGTATTACAGGCTGGACTCCAGTATTAATTAATTGAAAGCTGGGCATGCAGACATTGGAGAATGACTAGAATAAACCTCACAGCTGGAATAATCACCTGACTTATAACTGTATCACTGATGTCTCCACCAACATTATCAAAGTAAACGTCCACACCACCCGGGCAGAGTTCACGTAGTTGTTTTGCCACATTCCCCTTCTTGTAATTGATAGCAGCATCAAACCCCATTTCTTGGACCAAAATGGAGCACTTCTCATCTGTGCCAGCGATCCCCACCACTCTAGAGCAGCCCTCCAGACGGCCAATCTGCAGGCACACAGTTAAAATAAACCAAACAAACCAACCAAAAACGCCAAACAATAAAAACAAGTTAGATTATTCATCTGCATAGAAGTACCAGTGGAAGAAAGGGGGTCTTAGGGGGTGTTACAGTTATTCCCTATTCCACTAAACCACAGGCAGCAAAAACTCCCATCTCACGTGACACAACTGCCTCTTGTCAGTCCCTCCTCACAACTACATACGGGACAGGTACAATCAAAATTTGCCATCTTTTCAAACTCACTGACTGCAGGAGACTATGTCTGTGGAGTCACCAATGACTGCCAGTACTGGAGAACCAAATATAGTAGAAGACTACCATCTGCCAAGTACCATAACTAATAAAAGGAAAATAAAAACATCAGAGACAACTGATTTAAATACAACCTTCATAGATTTGCTCATGCACTGTTTCTTCATAACATCTCTTTATTCGTAAGTCTAAAGTTTGCTTCATATCTATTTTGTTTGTGTATACGCAGGAGTATATCTAGAGAGATATTTGTAGATATGCACGTACACACCGCAAACAGGTTCCGCAAAGCAGAGGAGGATAAAAGGACTGTAAATTTCAAAACACTAAGGATGTCATGGAACATGACATGGAACAACAAACATTTTTTTACTATTTTCTAATAGAGAAAAAAAAGAAAGTCTCCAGTCAATACAGTACTGGAATGGCAGGCTACCATAGAAATGTATAATAAATATATGCATAAATACCATCTATTTTACTTGTGCCAGCAACAAGTAATCACCACCATCAGTTTTCTCCTCTCCCTATTCCATGAAACTTGAGTTTCATATGTAAAGTCTTTCACAGCGAGTGTGTGCCAAACCTGTGAAACTGGCCCTTCCCATGGTATTATACCTGCTCACGTTTACAATGATTTTTATCTGTATGTTTAATAACCAGCATGTTTCAGAAGACAAAACGTGGTAATAGAGTGTTTGTATGCCCTAAGCCCACACCTACCTGGCCGGCCAGAGAGCCGCAGGCACCGGCTGCTCCGCTCACCACCATGGTCTGATTCGCACCCATGGCCACGTGTCCTTTCTCCCTGATTCCCAACAGGGCCGTCAGTCCCGTGATGCCAGCTGCACCCAGAAAGTAGGAAAGGCGTCCATTTACAAGTTGTGGAACAAGCTATGGAACAGAAACGCGTGGTGGAGGTCATTTGTTTCTAAGGTTTTGCTCTTCAGTTGCCTGAAGGTAGAAGATTAATTCCGGATATTTACCAGGCAAGGTAGAATTGGTAGGGATGAGCTATCTCTAGCTCTAGTCTAATAACAAGTTTGTACAAAAATGTTATGTCTCTGTGGTTTTAGAAGAAGTTTTCAAACAAACTAACTCACAAAAACTTAAATTACGGAAGTGTTAAAAAGCAGTTGGGAGATAAGAAGTTTCCAGCAATAGTGAACTATCCTTATGCTAGCATAAAGGATAAAAATGCACCATTTTATCAAATATGGTCATTGCAGATCAGTGGCAGAGAGTCTTAAAGGAAGTTTATTGGGAAGCATAAATTCTCAAACTACAGTAATTTTCTGTTACAAGAGAACAACAAACACAATATCCCTAATGCACTGAAACCTCTCCACTTTCAACTTAATATTGAATACCCTTTCTTATGTGGATATAAAACCTCATGTAAAAGCTTTTACTAACATAACTTAGTAAAATAAATTAAATATACCTAAAGCCTTTTATATCTTACAATTACACTCTCATGAACAAGGAGCTCTATCGGAATTAAAATAATTAAGATAATTAATTAACTGAAGCAGCTTTTGGGAAATTTAAAAAAACCCAACAATTAAAACAATACTGGCCTGTCTGTTAACCAGCAAAAGCATTTACATTTTGTTACCCAAAAAAAAAAAAATTATATGAATTTTGGCACCTATGGGTAGATCTGCCTTTTGAGAACTGATGGTTTCAATAAAGTATGCTTGGTTTTCACTAAAAAATACTGTCATTAGCAGCCCTTTATGAGGGGGAAAAAAGGTTTGGGGAAAAAACTGTCATAGCCTGGGATTTGCATTTGTATTACCTTCTGTAGCAAGCTTCCATCGAGAATTGCCACCGTCTGCCAGGGCCAAGTGAAGGAAGTTACGAAGTCTCCTTCAGCGAGGTTTTCGTACTTGCTCTCCTCCACAACCCCGATGCCCCCACCATCAGCAACTTCTGCCAGCTGCCAGGGCCGCAGGTAATCTGAGCCCGTGTCCTCGTTCATTCGGCAGCGCTGAAGGACAAGGCTTTAATGAAAGGCTCTGGTGGAACACCACTTGCTTATCAGTTCAAATGGAGTGGGGGATGAAGATGTGTTTAGAACTTCAAACACAAAGGGCTACTCAAAAACCTCTCAGTAAGCCCCAAGGGTTCATAATAATTTTTTAGCTCCCTCTTTCCCCTTGTTTGGTCAGTACAAAAGGAGGATGGACCTCCCTGATTTCCTCCAGCACTGTTACCAAAGCCAACACATTCTACAGATGTTGGCTCAAAGGCACCAGTGCAACTGACAGTGGCTGGCTCGGGTCCGATGAGAATCCGACAAATGCCATTCCTTAACTGAAGGAATCCTAGAAATGCAGGATTAAAAAAAGCGCCCACAAGTCATTTAGTCCATGCCTTGTGGACTGAAGAGCAGTCAAATATATGTAGACCATCCCTGACAGAGCTCTGTTTAATGAAACACCTTGAAATGTGACATATTTTCTTTGCGGCTCTCCCTGGAGCCACAGTTAGTATTTCTGGATTCCTAAACCTTTCCTTAATCCCCAAGCTAAATGTACTTTCCTGAAATTTATACTGTTTCTTTTCTACTATTGCCATCTATGGAGGTAATAAATGTTCGGAATTCCCTTTACAGCAAACTTTTATAGATTGTGTCTGTCTGGTTCTTCTTCTACCTTCACTTCCATTCCAACCCACAACTCTCCCAACCACGTGATTTCTGTAATTTTCCACGATTGGAAAAAAAAGTATATAAAAAAGGCCAAGTTCAGAAAAAACTGATACGAACAAACCTGTAATGGCATACTAGGGCTCAGAGTCTCTTCCTGGTCCTATAAAGTCATATTCCTGTATGTGTCCCAGGCATATTAATGCCAAATTCCTTCCTAATATAACTCCAGCAGAATGAATACAATTACTAAGTTATACTAGACATACATTTGGTCTGTAATTGGTAACTTTGGTGTTAAACATCATGACAGGTACAGAGTTGAAGGTACTTTAAAAACAAATTCTGGCTTAGCCCTAAGCCCATCACCTACCATGTAGGGGTCCACTGAGAGATAGAGAGTTTTAACACGCACTTGTCCCACTTGGACCGTATCTGCTATTGTACTTTGCTCCAGACGGAAGTTTTCAGCCACTGGCACTCCATTCTTACCTAGAGTTATTTTAAAATTAAACAATTAAACAAATCAATATAGAGCTTCCCTTAACCAATACGGGAAGGCCTTTTTTAAGGTATTCCTTTTAAGAATAAATAAGGTTATATATTTACTCAGGTATAAAACTACCAACCAACTACTCTCACTTTTCTGCCTCTTCTGACTCAAGTGAGACTGAGGGAATACAGACCACTGCACATGCACATGCTGCAAGGGTATCCCTTCACAGAGACTTCCTTACATTAAAGCTTCCCAGAAACACCGATAAAACTGCGGCAAGAACCGCAGAACTGGAGGCTTCATCCTCGGGTTGGTACCACAGGCAGCAGATCAGACAGACAACTGGACCCTCCAGCACTGAGACAGCCAGACAGCCTTGCAGATTTTAAGTCAATGCGACTGCACAACTACAGCAGGCTCCTGCTATAACATATGAAAGACTGAATTGCAGGTCACACAACAGTTCTTAACGCTTAAACAAACCCTTTGAAACATGAGAGGAATAGAAGACTCAATATTTACTACAAGGAAACAAAAATTAATAGCAACAAAATATTTTAGATATCTCTTACAATGCAAAAAGAAGAAATGTGAGAACTAAAAAGTCAGGTTCACTAATCTTTTTTCACTTTCATCCCCTACACTTAGAGTTTTCTCATATACTATGCATTAACCTATTTTTCTCATCCAACAGTTTAGAAATCTGCATATACAGACTAAACAAATGCAGTTTGAATATGTAATTTAATAGAAATGTATTTATATTAATAAAATTTACTTATATTAATAAATGTATACAAAATTAATATAAATAAATTTATTTATATTAATGGAAATTAGTAAATTTATATATAAATAAATGCACTTTAAATAAACTTTATCCTGCATGCAGTGTTAAGATATATAAACGTCAATATCTCAAGTTAGTGTCTCTTTCTACCCTCACCATTTTGGAGCGTTAGGCAATCAGAACAAGTTGCTTCTCTAGTAGAGAGAAATACATACCAGGCCGTGAATTCAACACCACTCTTTGTATAATCATCTCTGCTTTTGCAGCAACTTCGCACTGGATTTCTACAAAAGAAGATATTGTTTGGAGGCCTGAAACATAAATTTTCTTGAAAAAAATAATATGGGGGCAAAGCACTCAGTAATTTGGAAACTGGGAATGAAATACAGACCTCACCAACTTCAGCGTCCATGCCCAAGGAAGATACAAAGAATCAAATAAACCAACCTCAAGCATAAAATAAACAAATGTGTGAATAAGGAGTTTCCATGTTTATCTTACTGAAGCCCTGATTTTATACAATGTCACAGTAGCACCTGCTGGAAAGATGGAAAATTGTTATGTACCATGCTTTCTCTAAGACCATCACCACCCCCTATCTGGCAGTGGGAGAAATGCTTGATTTGCTTTCCTGGGCTGACTTGAGAACACCCCGTTCCCACCCGTAAGACACAGAGGCAGCTTTGCACACAAAGTCACGTGCCACTCAATAAAAGGCAGACAGGCACACCAGAATGGCAGTCTGCAGGTAAATGATAAAAAAATATTGTTGTGTAAGATGTTTTGTAAGAAAAAGCAATTCTTTCTATTAGCAGCATCTCTATTAGAGATAAGAAAGAATGAGATCATCACTTAATCTCTTCTACAGAAAAAATTCTCATTGCATTTCAACAGTTTAAAAGAGGATTGTAAATCTGTGAATTTGCACCTGTGAGACTCAAAGTTATTATGAGGAAATTAACCTGATAAACAAAACCCATGATCTTACATACTTTCAGATGTAATACAAAATAAAAATGTTGCTACTCTTCAGCTGACAGCCATAAATAACCAACCTCCACATGAACAAAGGACATTAAGGAATGAAACATGATAGCTGACATCTCTGTCATAATGTTTATTTTGCTGACAAGAACAGCAAATTGGAGCAAATCTAAAAGATTAGCCTAGAAAGAGTACATCATCACCATCGAACTTATCCAACATCTTTATTCTTTGAACATTGCAAAATACAGAACCTTCTGTCTGTACTGCTACAGTGCTTACCTAACAGCACTCACAAACCATCAAGAACTATAGTCTGGAATGCTGAAAACATAATTTAAAAGTTATTAGGAGAAAAAGTGCACCTCCCTGGCTATCCCTCCGCTCTAAAACACACAGCTGACTCAAAACACAAGTATCTTGTTAAAGAAACACATCAAGGTTTAAAATTTTATTATGTTTGCCCTTGGAAAGCTACTTATTTGGGAAAAGTTATTCAAAAGTTAATTTCTTTCCAGTATTTCAACACCTAAGGATGCTACAAGATAAGCTACAAGGAATGAATCTCAAATGTATCTTTACAGCATCACATAATTGAAAAATAAGTGACCTGCAGAGTTCTTTGGACAAAACAATGTAGAACAACAGTCTAAAACTGGAAAAAGGTTAAAAAAACCCCACACTTCGATGAAATTACTAGTTACTGTTTATAAACAAAAATGAGCATTGAAAATTAAGGACCTTACAATCAAAAAGCAAAATAAAAATTCATCTTTATACTCACACAGCTGATACAAAATGTAAAATCCTAACAGGAAGGATGGCCTAAGAGAAACTTTGGCAGATGTACTCAACTATAGACTTCCTGTGTGATCACGGGCACATCACTCTGTATTTGTTTCACAGAATATTTTTCAGAACAAAACTCCAAATTCTTCCTGATAACATCTACCCAACAAAATTACATTCAAGTAGTACAGTTGTTACCCCCAGAGCAATTGATTTAGCATCTCAGATTTCTGCTAATACAATGAGCATTTTATAAACTGTCAGAAGTGTCCAGTGCAGTTTAAAAGGACAAGCCTACTCTAGTAAATAATTCGCACACATTCACACCTCAGCCGAGGTTTATAACTACTAACCAAACTGCTTTGTGCAGAAATAAAGAGTTAAGAATGCAGTGAATATAAACCAACAGCATCTGGCAGCTCACATGAAATCTGGGAAAATCACTCCTTGATATATACTATCCATATCCACGGCTGAGGGTTTGATCCTCTGTTTATAAACGACACAGAGCAGGCAGAATTGCTGTACAGCTCACGCCTTACAGAGTGATCCACTGTCAAAACTGCTGACTCAATTTCTGTTAGCCTAAAACTAAACACGTGTATTATGCAAACACAAAACCCCAATCTGAACAAGAGAGGATGAAGATAATTTTTATTGTGACTAGCATACTCCTGAAATATCTGCTTTCTATCATTGTACAGAGGAAAATAACCCCAGTTTTATAAAGAAAAGAAATCAAAGATATTAACATACTAAAAGGAAGACAAAGCAATACAGAGCAGCATGGAAAGATGTGAGTAGAAAAATTATCCAATGTAAGTTTAGACTACTTCTTTGAATGCCTGACATTTTGAAGGAACAAAACCACTGTTTATTTCCCAGTTTGTTTTCACAGCTTTTGTTTGAGGAGCCTGTGTACTGATTCAATTTGAAGATCTTCCAAATACTGTGAGTGGGTGGACAAAAAGTGAAACTGGCAACCGAATTGTCACTCATTCTATGACAGCTGCCACAGCAAATACAACACTGCAGATGGACATTTACTTCTAAACAGGACTGCACCTACAGTGGAAGTCAGCAACACCGTTACACAAGCAAATGGTCACAGGAACACCCTCACACAGTAAGAATCAAACTTTCCTCACATTACAAACAATACAGAAGTGACTAAAGAAAATAAAGAGAGGCACCATCTTCTAGCACTGTAAAGCAAGGACAGCTTTTGGAAAAAGGTAACAGATTTTTTAAAAAGTCAAATAAAGGGGCTATGTATCATATACACAGTTCTTTTCAATACATGCATAGTGCCAGTATGCAGGATGTTTTGGACTATTTTTTAAATAGACAACACAAAGCAACATACATTATTATTTTTTAGCTTTTCCAAACAAAAATAATCTGAATCGGTTTTACTCTTTAAATCAAATAGACTAAAAATTCCAAGTTTTAACATCATCATTCTATGCCAATCACCTAATCTACCCTGTGAGTACATCAGGAGCATTAAGCTGCACAACAGCAGCATCTTCCGAGGCGTCTCAAGTATGTTTTAGCCCAGTTTTACTTTTACCTTTCTCCCCTTGCCTTTCTTTCCCCATTTTTTCAGAGACACGTGACAACTCCTTTTAAAAACATTAAATAAATTCCTCAGTGCTAAAATGCTCCAGTTTGTTTGCCCTTGGCTTGGTTCCCAGAACTTGTTTCTGAGACTGCCCATAAGGCAGAGTTTTCAGTTGCATATACTCTTGCCAAAACAAGTCACCTGCTTCCAAGTCATTAAAGCCCATGCCAGATGCAGTCTAGTTAAAAAACAAAAGGCACAGCAGGTAGTCCTGTGTCAGGCCCAGCCAGCAAGGAGGAAGAAGGCAGGCAATCTAAACAGAGAACAAGATTTGGGAGTCTTCTGAAACTGTGATGTCAAAATGGCTGGAGCAAGGATCCTCAAAGGAAACTCAAGGAAAGAAATTTTAAGAATGACTCTGAATGAGGAACATGGAGGAAGGAAAGATGTGAAGAACTGGGATTAGGAATCAGAAAGAACAGAGAAACATGGCAAGAATAGCAACTTAATGGCCAGTAAAGCAGGGAAGAGTGAAAAAGAATGGGGGGAAGAGAACTGAAGAAACTGGGAACGATGAATGAGACAACCGAGCAAAATGAGATNGAAAACAAGAAAAAGTAGGAGGGAAATCCTGTTAGAAAAAAAAAAAAAAAAAAAAAGAAGAGACAACTGTAACTGGCAAGGGGAGGGAAATGGAAAAGCAAATGTAATAGATTAAGCACCAAAGTTTCCACCAGTTCCACTAAGGAGCTCTACATGTGATGAATGTTAATTAATGGCAAGCCAGAATCAATACTGACTGCCATGGAGAAAAAGGCATGTCATAAAAAGCTAAGTACTTTCATGAACTAATAAACTTAGATTTCCTAATGTTCTATGTCTCATCACTGAATTCTCTGATGAGAAGTTCCCCCCATAGTTTTCTTCATGTGGATTTTCTGACACACTGTAAGAGCTGAGGACAGGCTCCACTCTTTCCTCCAAGGAAGAAGCAGATGATAAAAGACAGAGTAACAATAGTTGTAGGATCTTGATCCAGACATCTCTTTTTTTTTTTTCCTAAGAAGCCTAATATCTTTCAACTTTTTATCAGATTTCACTGACCTACGGAGCAAAAGTTCCAGTAGGTATAAACATTCATATCTACATACAATAGAACTGTATAAACTTTACTTTTTCAGATCTGGATGACAAAAAAATATCTAAAAACTTTCAGGTACCACATTTTTGACTTTTAATTTTTTAAATAAATAGTTGCATTGTATTGGAGTTGCTCAAATTTGTTTAAAATATCATATATGTATATGGTATATATACATAAAGCCTACTTCTTCTTAGCAGAATTGCCCATAAGGAATGCAGATTGCTCTCAGGAGGGCAGGAGCATCAGCAGATGCGTTTTTTGAGAAGCCTATGATGCAGTTCGCAGGCTCCCACGTGAGAGCCACCTCAGAGATCCTACTATCCACTTTCCCAGGTATACCCAAAGACCAAGTTAGAAAGCAGTGCTGTCAAAGGTGGAAGAGCCTCTGGAGAGAGCCTTGCAGACGGCTCGTTACCAGTTTCGGAAGCCGCAGACAGAGCAGCGCAGGACAGAGAACCCCAGAGGGGCAGAGGCAGCGCAGGGGGTTCGGTCCTACGGGCTGCTCCGGGGCTGCAGCGGGCTCCGCTCCTCTCCTCCGGGATGCCTCCACCGCCCCGCGACGCGCTTTGATCAGGGGGCTCAGTAAAGCTCGATTCGAGCTCCCGTTCCAGGGATCGGGCAATGCCCACAGCCTCTCCAACCTCTTCCTCACCTGTGCCCCCGCCTGCCCTGCAGCGAGGAGACGCTAATCCCTGAGGATACGACTCCTGGGAAGGAGAGTACCAGCTCTACCAAGCGCCACCCCCCCACC
>VYZQ01060552.1:49246-85441 GCA_013400655.1 Mystacornis crossleyi
CCCCCCGGCCGAGCCCCGGCGCCCCCCGGCACCGCTGCGTCCCCTCAGGCCCCGAGGCTCCCGCTCACCTTGAGCCGGCCCCGAGCGCCCCGGAGAACACTCGGCCCGGCCTCGCGCGTGCGCGCGCGGCCCTTAAACAGGGAAACGCTGGCGTGACCCAGCCTTAAAGAGGCGATGCCCCGAGCCCGACCGCGGTGGCTTGAGGGGCTGTGGTGGGACATCCCCTGAATCGCATAACCGGGCAGAATCCCTGCGGTTGGAAAAGGCCTCCAAGAGTATCGAACCCAACCTTTTACTGAACACCACGCTGTCAGCTAGACATGGCACTAAGTGCCACATACGGTTCCTTGAACACCTCCAGGGGATGGTAACTCTGCACCTTCCCTAGGCAGCTGGATTCCGGTTAATGCCTGATAACTCACTCACTCAGTAAAGAAATTCTTCATAACGTCCACCCTGAACCTCCTCTGGCACAGCTTGAGGCCATTTCCTCTTGTCCTGTCGCTGGCTGCCTGGGAGAAGAGACCAGCCCTCACCTGGCTACAACCTCCTTCCAGGTAATTGTAGAGACAAATAAGGTTCCCCCCACCCCTCAAATCTTTTCTCCAGGATAAACAGCCCCAGCTCCCTCAGGTACTCATCACATTTGTGCTCCAAACCCTTCACCACCTCCATTTCCCTTCCCTGGACCTACTCCAGCACCTCAATATCTTTTTTTGTCATGATGGGCCCAAAACTGGGCACAGCACTCAAGGTGTGACATCACCAGTGCCGAGTACAGGGGGACAATCACTGCCCTGGTCCTGCTGGCCACACTAGTGCTGACGTGGGCCGGGATGCCTTTGGCCTCCTTGGCCACTTGGGCACACACTGGCTGATGTTCATTATGCTGTCGACCAGCATCCCCAGGCCCTTTTCCTCCAGGCAGCTTTCCAGCCACTCTTCCCCAAGCCTGTAAGTGCTGCATGGAGTTGCTGTAACCCAAGTGCAGGATTTGGCACTTGGCCTTATTAAACTGAGGCACTGGGAGAAGGCATTTACAGTTTATGAGGGCACAGTTTCTTTGTGTAACACAGGGAGATGTTTGCTCCTTGCGTGTTCCAGTGGATGAGATTTTTGTTCATTGCTGCATTATAGGGCTGTTTTATAGCCATTCCTAAAATCCCAATAAAGTTGCTGTTGTGTGCAATATAATGGATTTACCATAGATATGCTGTTTCTGTGCTTGAATACAGATGAAGATATTTCTTTCCTTAAAAAACATGTAGCAAGAGCCAGAGTTTTCCTGGGATGAGGCTGAGGTCCTGGTACTGCCTGACATGATTACTCTGTGTACTTGCCCTATGTGGTACTGACTCACTGTGCTGTAAGGACAAACAGGTCTGTGAAGTGGCCACTGAGTTGGTGGCAACTACTGTGGAGCTTGAAATGACTTCTTCAGCCTGGAAAAACTCTTCCAGACTAACGATTCTGATGTACTCTGCCTCTCACATAAAGGCAGGCAAATTGTAGCTTGACCCATAGAACTGTAATATAGGTTTAAGTGAATGATTTATATTTGTGCCACAATATACAAAACTTTGCATTTCACATTAGTTAAAATAACATCATTGGAACCAGAATGGTCTAGAGGGAGAAAAATGAAGTATCTTAATAAGGGGATTTATACTTCATATGGTTTTTTTTTCCCAACTTGTATCAGCTGATCTCATGACAGGTGCACTTATTGAAAGTGTAATGCACTGAAAGCAAGTCTTCAGGGTTGAAATCATCTTCAGAGTTTCAAATGGGCACATCTTGTGTGTAGGAGGCCTGCGTTCAAACGAATGAGCACTGACTTGCCTCCTACTTGTGCAAGAAAAGAGCAGCACAATTACAAAAATAATTATATCAGAAAACAATGTCACAGGTCACTACATGAGCAAATAGGAAATTATTATGAAATGTATTACTGGAGAGCTTCCTGTTCATTTAGAAGTTGTGTATCTCAATGACTAGTAATAATTGAAAGGAAAGCGGGGAAAGAGAAAAGATATGTTTTATATTGGCACACGTACATATATTTTTTACCCCTGCATTATATAATATAATGACAATACAACTTCATATCAATATGACATATCAACAGGTGTTTGATAAAATTACAAAAAACCCCCCAAGACCCTTAACCCAAACACATTAAATAGTATTTCAAAATCTTTGTACAACCCCACTTTCTCTTGCCTGGTGCAGGGTGACTGTGTTTCCTCTGCAAACAAGGTTATCCTGGGACATAGTTGCAGCAAGCATCTGTAGTTTGCTGTTTAACCTTTGTGGTCATGCACACCCCCCACCCCGTCTTGTCTCTTTTGTTAAGCACTTGTTAAGCGAAGCTGTTGTGAAATAAACTCAGATATGAATTTAAAGTGCAGTAGCTATTCTGCACTGACTTGCCTTGTGGATACTTTTTCTACTCTAAAAGTGCTCTTTTGTGGTTTAGCTTGATTAACCTCAGACTAAGCTAAAGCACACAAAGTCACCCCACATATGAAATAAAACTGTCTACACAAGCAGACCATTCTGGAATATTTGTTACAGAATAGATATTAAGGGCTGCTACCACTTATAAATAAGTCTAAATCGACATCAGTGTCATCATTTAAAGTCAGTCAGAGATGGGGCAGAGATGAAATGCAGGATGTATTTGAGATGGAAGATGGCTGTGGTCATGGACAGCAAACCATTGCTGCCTACCCAAATAGGGAATGTCGTTCAGTGGAGCCTTACTTCACTGAACAGATCCTCAAGGTATCCTCTGACCAACTTCGGGCAAATTTGAGAAAGCAAAAACATTTCTTGACCACGTGGTGGGATAAAAAATTTCCCATTTGATCCTTTTAGAACAAAGAGGGAGAAAAAAAGAGGCTTGTGCATAAAAAGTCATTAGCTCCCAAAATCATGTGTAAGCTTGGGCAAAGAGTAAAAATGAAACAGCTGTCATGTTAAGAGTGGTTAAAATCATATTGCCATCAATTTCAGTGAAGCCAAAACCAATAGGTAAAATAGAATTCAAAAATCAAAATCTGGAGGCTTTCTATTTTTCCCCCCTCCTTTAAAATTAACTGACTGACTGACTCCAAATTACCTTTTTGTTCCTGTTTACCTGCTCCTAATATAGAAGCAACAAACTTACATATTCTGCCTACACTGTGAGGCTTAGATGTTTTTAAAGTACGAAGTAATCCAAATTGGAAGATTTTCTGGGCTCATGGGTCATATTTATGAGTGTATGCCATAATAATTCACCTTTTACACATTGCCAAGTTCATGGATAGCTCACTCTTGGCAGATATGTGCCTTTTCTTTATTATTTTTAATTAATGTCACTATCATAAGTAGTCTTTAAATCTGTCTAGGTGAATAATACAGATGTTGCTTGTGTAAATGAAGTGCAGGTGTGTTTTGGCACTAAAAATTCCCCAGGTATGCATGAGCTCGAAGTGACAGCAGACTCTTTAGCCTGTGCGCGTAGGGAGCAAAGTGGTCTATAAGGTCTCTCAAGAAACATCCTTCATGGAATCTGTGAAGAGAAATGCTCAGTTGGATTACTCAAATCCAGCACAATTTAAATCTTTATTTTGATGTGGTATGTCTCTTATATGATAGGAAAGTAAGATGTCCTCTTCTGCTGTGGGGAAGCATTTTTCTAAGGGTACAGAAAGAGAAACATTTTTAATCTATTCTTCGGAGAAGTGAGGTATCTTGAGAAAAAGTGTGTTTCTCCACTGAAAAAGAGGCCTTGTAGAAGAACTTGGTAAACTCCATGTTCTTGGGTAACAACGGGTAACAAAGCCCTCTTGGGTTTGCTTATCCTACAAATTCTACAGCACTGTTTCAGGCTGCAGCAAGAAAAATTATTGCAAAGTCATCTCTGGTAGATTTGATGTTTCTGGTTTTCTAAACTATTAGTTTACTAGTCTTCGGTTAAGTTTCTTGCCCTTGTTGCTAAGCCAGGAGACCAGACAATGAGAAACCTCCCTTGTTCACTCGATGCAATGTCAGCCAATAGCATGAAGTGCTGTTGAGTGTAATTTGAGTTAATCCACGTATGTTTGCATGAAATATTTTAGGAGTTTGCAGATGATTTGTTCTGGCAGCTAAGCTGTGGATGAGGTAGCTTCAGCAGAGGACAGTAACACCTTAGGTCATTTCAGCTGCTGGCAGTGACTCTTTGAATCAGCAAAAGTGATGTAATATACAAATAGAAAAATTTTAGCTTGAGACAGCTGCTGAGGTTGAACTGAGCTATTCAGCTGACTTCATGTCAGAGTGACACTCCGTGCTGTGGAGCCAGTTTAAAGGTGATTTGTGAGTAGCTCAGCTCTCTGTTGGCTGAAGATGTTAAAAAGGGCAGACAGCTGTGGAAAGCAAGTTATCATCCAGCTCAAGTTATGCCACCACTTCTGAGCTGATTTTGCTTTTGCAATTTTATTCATGCAGGTCCTCTTTTGTAAAAAGAAATAAACCCCACAATGTATCCCTTCCGGACTGAGCATTAGCTTGAGGCAGGGATATTTGTGGGAAAGTTTTGCAGGTGACACTAAGCTGTCATATGAGACTAACGCCTTCTAATGCTAATTACTGCCGAAGCACAAAGGGGGTTTTGTCTGTACAGGTAAGTTAAACATAAGAAACAATTGCTACTTTTAATGGTAACTTGTTTTTCTGATGTTTCATGCTTGGATGTCTCGACCCATCTTTCTTTGTCATCATTTCTAAACCTTCATCTGGGTTCTGACAGGCCAAAGGGCATAGGTAGGATTCGGATTTGCTCTGTCATTAGCAATTTTTGTGATGATAAGGAAGTTTTGCTCTTTAAACATACTTTGCTGGTCAAAACTACTGATTTTGTTATAGGTTTACACAGAAGACTATCTTTAGGACATCTTGGAGAATCACATTCATTTTAAGGTAAAAAACTTCTTTTGTAAATAAAGATAAATAAAATATGACAATAACACACCTTGATATGTGATTTCTGTAAGGAAAACACAGGCTCAAAAATTTTTCCCATGAATGTTGGGCCTGATCTTTAACCATTTGGTATTTTATAAAATCTTCTAATACCATAAAAAGTGAGCCAAATATGTTATCAGTTTAATCTGATAGTGATTATTAATGTTTGGTCCTCATTAACCTTTATTCATGATTCTGCTTCCTTATCTGTCTGTGCCTTTTCTTCATCCTTAAGAGAAGAAATTAAATACTGAAGTGCTTGCAGCAGAGAGTGATCTTCCTGTTGTCTTTATTTTGTTAGTGACAGTTTCTTAAATCCATTTTGGTATAACTACTTATTTAATGTTTCTAAATGACCTGAGCATATTGTAGATGAAAATGATCTTGTTGCTGTGCAGTATCATGTCAGGATCACATCTTTAATTTTTTACTGCAGAACACTTGGGGAAATTAAGAACTTCTATTTTAGAACCACACTGCTAGATAAGCATCCTACGTCTGTGTAGGAGGTTTCTTTCTTTATTGCCTTGTGTGCCATTTCCATTTAATGATATCTCCCAGTTACACAAAAAAAAAAAAAAAAGTTCTACTAGTACCGTTTCCAAAATCTGCAACCAGTGAAGTATTAATATAAGTACTGTTTTTCTGTCATACTCTAAGATTCAGATATGTCTGTTTCACAACATAAAGACCTTGAATTTTTCCAATGTAATATAAAACATCACCACTGAAAAGTTAAAATTAAAATCTCATTTTTATGGCCTGTAGTTGTTGTAGTTGTATATGCTTTGTAGGGTAAAATTGTAATTTAAAACAGGAAAGATGGAAGGGTTTTTCAAGAAGAATACTTATAACCTTGAAAGTATTTCTTCTTACTGCTGGCTTCCCCAGTTTGTCTAAAATGTACCGCAAGATTTGCAAAAAAGTTATTAAATGCAAGTTATCCCTTATTTTTATTTGTTTCACAACTTATGTGCATGGAAATTTGCAACATTTAGTGAAAAGGAAACTAAATTTTTCATTTAGAAAGAACTGAGATTGTTGTAAACTAAGGTGCATCATGGGAGATTCCAAGACACTAGACTCTCCTGAAAAAAGTGGCAAAGGAAGAAATGTGGTCACAAAAGCTCAAATTACTTATTCAGAAGAAAAAACGATCCTTGTACAATCAAACTTGAACTGTGCTAAGATATTTTCTTTAGTTTAAAATTGCTGGCAGCAAATTGTCAAGACAAGTGTTTCTGTCTGAATCAAGGGCAGAAAACATGAGCACCATTTGCTGAAAATGCTACTGATTGCTGCATCAGAGCAAGAGGCAGCAGTGGGTGACAGACTGTGCTGCATATTGAAATCCTAATATTAATAGAATACTTTGTAGTATTTCTATTCTTTTTCAAATTAGTTGGAAAACTGCTCTGTGTTTTTAATTAATGCACCCTAATGCTAGAGGAACTAATGCTAGTGGTTGATAGAAGCACAAAAACAAATGGGTCTTCTGGAAGCAGGAAAAAGTTGGTTCATATGAGGGATGTGTATGGGGCTGTAGGAAGTCATACATACTATTTGTAGTATAGCTTCCTTGTAAGACTCCTTGGTATGCTAATCATTGATCAAACAGGACTGAAAAATCCATGTTGTGGGTTTCAACCTAACTGTGGAAAACCACATTTTGGATGTAGATAAAGAGGAAAGCTGATGAAAGGAGAATAAAGGTAGGTGTAAACAAGGAGGAAAATTAATGAGGAGGAAGCTGCTTCTGAAGGAACTTTTCTTGCACTAGCATCATGTTTCTGCAGTGCTATTTCTGAAAAGCAAGTACTGGTTTTTCAAAGAGGTCTGTGTAGATTTGCAAAGTCTCAAGACAACAAAAGGCGTTTTTTTGGAGCTTTGTGTAGGGCTTGTTTCTGAGGTTCTGGGTATTAGTAGAAAGCTTCTCATCCATTAAGCATGTGAACGTGCTGGAAATTTACAGCACTTGGTTGTTATCAGTCAATTATTAATGAGTACGATATCAGTAAATCAGCTGTTGTATTCCCCTGGCCTGGAAATGAGCATTTGCAGAGACACTCAGCTGTTTCCTCTAAGGAAAAGAAGAGGGATCAGTCAGCACAACTGGCCTGGATGGAAATAATGGTGCCAGTTACTGTATTCTAGGAGACTGTACTTGCCCTTACTACCATGGGTGATAAAGTATTTTATTGAACATGTGAAACTTAGACAACAACTGTTCTGACTCTGCTAAACAGCTGCAGGATAACTGTGAGGGTTGTCGTTTGGACAGTGATCAACCCCTGGTAACTGGAAGGGCGGAAGCAGCTCAGCAAGACTGGCTTCAGATTATAACTGCATGCTGTGTCCTACCCAGAAGAGCTGGTTGGCAGTAAAGAGGCTTTCTGCCACTTCTGAATGACAGTCTCCCGAGGCATTTGGGGGATATCATTTGTACATCTACCGAGTAAATGAGAGCTTGTTTGGATGCCTTTCTTTCTGGTTTTTTGTGCAGTTTTCTGTGGTGTGCCATGCAAGATAGTACTAACACTACACACCTCTAGGTCACTTAATGGGTACTGGCTTTGCAAACACTGCAAATCACATTAATTTTAAATATAATTGTGAATGCTAATTGACAGGAATAAATAGACTATATCTTAGTTCTGGCAAAAATGTTGGATATGTTAATTATAGCAATACATGACTAGTTGGAGACACCAGGTCTACAAATCAAGGAGCTTGTGTTAGGTGAACTTGTCCAAGTGAACTTGTGACACTATTTCTACAAATAGTCTTTTCTCACTGTTTCCAGCACTACAATTTGGAGGCTGAAATGACCTGCCAGAATTTTGTTTGGATGTCAGAGAAATGAAGTCTGGATGCTGTTCTCTGGAACAAAGTGGAAGAATTGTAGCTCGTCGCTGTTGCATTCAGGGACCGCAAAACAGCAGCATACTTTTAGGCAGGAAAAAGAGTTTTTTACTGAGAAAAAAATCGGCTCTTATAAAGGCTAGCCTCTACAAGTAGCAGAAGGTCATTGGTCCACTCGAGGGACACCTCTCATAACCATTGGTCAGTTATGACAATGTCTAAGAATAACAAGTGAAAATAACAAGATGTAAAAAACAACACCTGCAAAATATAATTTACAAAACACATAAGATGGTGTACATAAACTTCTCCTGGTTCTCAGCTCCGTGCTGTGAGAAGAATAGTTCTTTCTCATAAACAAGGCTGTAAGCTGGAGAATTTCTCTGTGATCGAGCTTTTCTGTGTCCACAGTAGCTGAGGGTCTGCTGGCGATATTTGAACGACAGCTGATGACTCTGAGACTGAAGTGCATGCAGTAGGAGAGAGTTAGAATTTTTAATAACAATACTCTCCAAAAATACGTTCCTGTTTAACTCCATTATCTAATTTTTTATGTCCATGTTGATTTCTGTGTGTGCTACCGGCACAGCAAAGCTCGACCCTGCAATTAGAAAATCATCTTTCATAATGGATTGTGACAGGGTTTTGTTGTTATGAAGTTCTCTTTCTTGCCCTCTGTGTTGCTTTGAACTTCTGATGTCTTCTGCTCCTCAGCCAAGAGGAGCATCTTCCCCCACCCCTACACCTCTCAAGAGCTTCCACTAAGCTTTCACCAAGAGGAAGAAAACCCAAACATGCAACTGTTGCAGTCACCTGAACTGAACAGCAGTAACATTTGTTTTCTTAGCAGTACAGGTGTTAAGAATGATGATCCTAAAATTTTATAACTTTTCTTACTATTCACAGTTTCAAGATAAGAGGAGGTTTGAGGGTTGTCTGTGTGGTCAGTGTTTTGTGTGGGGTTTTTTTGGGAAGGGTTCTTTTTGGTTTTTTCTTAGTTGTGCAGTTTTTTTCCCCTCCAGTTTTTGGATGCAAATTTCCTGAACCACTTCGCATTCTTAAGAAACTCTAGAAGTGATAAGTTTTCTCCATCTTTTCTGTGATGCACGTTGATATGTGAAGCCCAGTGTCATGATTCTATGGCGATTATTAGTGGACAGTGGATTTGCTACTCCCTGCCTTGAGCACGGTGGATTTCTGCTGTTTCTTGTTAGTAGCACCACAGAGACAAAATATTCAGAGCACTTCTTGTGGGGAAGAGATTCTGCTGAGAACAAGATAGTGATTGCTTTTATTGCTTGAGGCAGTAGTGATATTGGAGGATGCCTCTCATGCATATGAGGAAAGAGTAAAGAAAGTAACTTACAAGTACCTATGAACAGACGCTATGGTAAACCCAGCAGAGACAGAATACTCAAGCTTGGTATTTGAATTCTTTCTCCATGGTTGCCTTCATGGATCATGTGTATTCCTGTCTCTTCTACTGTAGATCTTGGTTACATTAGCCTCCTCCAGATATTATCCTTTGCTTTCTCAGTCCACTGTGGCTTCAAGGAGCTGGAGAAATCTCTGCAGGAGTAGGGGTGGGGGGAGATGAGGGAGGAGCATGCATTTGCAAGGGAGGAAAGATCCTCCTTAGTAAGTAGGAGGGGAGGGTTTTGAGAGTACTTGCAAAATGTCCAAGATGCATTGATAAAAAACTTCCTTGCTTCTTGTTGAACTTGCTGCATTTTCTTCAAGCTGGCAGTCCTGTGGCAGCCATGAAGGTGTGTGTTTCTGAAAAACATTCATAACGCTCATATGCTCAGCAGACCATATACATAGTATAACTGCATCCGTATTTCGGAAGCATTCTTGCCTTGGAATATCACATTCCAGGTAGGGCTGTTGGTGTGAAATTGTGTTTTATGTCCTATGTAGAAATGCAAAAAAATTGTTGTAGATTGTACTGCGAATATAAGCCTTTTAAGGTTCCCACTGACAAGAAAAAAAACCTGTAAAGTTTCTCTTAAAAAAGGATAAGAGGAGGAAAAAAGAACAAACTCCATAATGAGATTTGTACTAATAAACATAGAGAGTAACTGAATTAATTTGTCTTATGATGGAACATACTGTGTACTTTATATGAGAAATAAGGAATATTCAGAGATCACAGAGATAAACAGACCAACTGGTTGGGATAGGTCACAACTTGGTATTGAAAGGAATATAGGAGAACTGCCAAAATACTACTGGAGTCCAGGCATGAAAATCAGTATGATGCAACTTGCTCATGAATCTGAGAAGAAAAAAAACTGCACAGCAATTCACCAAAAACTCTACAGTATAATGGCGATGACAGAAAAAGCTCTGCAGCCTGGCTCACACCAATGCAAACTGCCAACACAGGCAAGCATGAAGTGATAGTAAAGAAGGAATAGAGGGACAGATAAGGTCATGAAGGTGTGTAATTATGTGGTACAGATTATCCTCTGTATTTGCTACATCCTGTCACATATGTCTTATTTATACATGTTGGCGTCTCCCACTGTGGTTGATGTTCCCTTGCTGTTCTATAATTTATTTATGAGATGGAATAGAGATGAATCATGAGATTCATCATGAGGGAGTACCATGGGCTACTGATGGAACCTGGTGTTAGCAAGTGCTCACTTTTTGATTCCCCCACTGCCCCTAGATTTATGTAGTATATGTTTCAATTTAATTGCAATGGTTCTGAGTCACTGTCACTAAAACCTGTTTGGGCTGAAAGTTACTTGAATGATTGTAAGTGTCAAATGATTTGAAATGGGCTTTGAGATTGTTATTTGTAATATATCAGCTACTGAAGCTCAGAAGTTCCTAGTTGATGTCACCGTAAGAGATGACTTTAGGGATGCTCTCCTATATATGCACATACATACATAGTTAAATATATCTTGCACGTATAAATAATACATAACACAAATACTCCAGAATCCTGCAAATATTCCAGAATCCTGCAAATATTTATACACAATGCACCATTAATCATGACTAGTTTCTTGATGTCAGTGGGGCAAATCTTATTTTTACATTAATAATTAGCCTATTGATTGAATTCATTAACTTCTGCATGCTTCAATAAGAAATTGGTCTACTCAGAGTATTAAAGGAACAGCCTAGATTATTGTCTGTAATACTAATTCCTAGTAAATAACATTAATGGTATACAAAGACAGAAAAATATTACAGCTTATTGTTTCAAATTCCAGTCTTTATTTCTGTTATTACTCTAAATTCAACCAAGCTGTGAATATTACTTTGCAGTGCAGCTGTCAGTATGTCTTTTCTTGTTCATTTGTTGTTGTTAGGACTCTGAGTGCTTCTAGGTGGTTTCTCTGCCTGGGCTCGAAGCCAGCTTAAAGAATGCATAGCTGGTTATGTTGAGGAAGGAGACAGAAGAAGCTTTAGTGGAAGTCACCTGCCAAAACAAGCTTCATGGGCAGGGGGCTTCTGCCACATTTTCTTGGGAGCTGCTTTAAGCTGAGGCTCTTGCACGTGGCACTGCCTGAGCTGAGTTGCAGCTGCACTGCAGTCATGCCTATGCCCAGCACTTGATCTTGACCCCAAACCATGAACTTTTCTTCCCCCTTTAACTTCAGCCTGGCCTCATCCCATGGGGGCGCCTGATGTCCTGGGTTTCGGGCTGCCCCCCGGCCTGCCTTCTTTCCTCACCGGGTGCAGTGGGACCAGCCCCAGCTGGTAAAGGCCCTGCCCTGCCAGCCCCAGGAATCTCCTCGGCTCCTGGCCCTTGGAGAGCAGCCCCTTGATGCTCCCTGAGAGTCATCCACTTTAGTCTTAATCAGAGTATCTACTACTAAAAAGAATGTTTATCTTTTGATTTCTTTATAGTCTTGCATACATATTTCACAGAAACTGTGGGACTCCTCTCATATTTTACGAAACATTCACTGTGAAACCAGCGTGGTGCAGGGATTGATGCAGGCTCCTGAAAGCAGGTCTACAAATTTCCAAAACTCCGAAGTTTTGGAAATGACACGTATACACATTGGTAGTAGCAGAGTGTGGTACTTTAAAGGATGCTACACCCCTGTAATGCATAATGAGAGGTAAATTTCAGAAAGAAATCAGTTACAATTGTAGCTATTGAACCATTTAGTGATTATAGCATTAAAAATATGTATTAGGAATAAAAATTTTTATATGCATACCAGTTCTTGATATTTCTTGCCTACCATGGTTTTTCAGGAGTATTTCCACTAATCTGAAGTATTCTTGATCTTTCTGAGAGCTTCTAGTTCATGGACTTTTCCCAAGGTAGTTGCATTATATTTATGTTATCTAAATTATAATGATAAATAGCTAAATAAAGCTAAAGAATTTATGGTGCCTTACTTTTTCAGAGTTTTAATATACATATATTCATCAGTTCATTTTCTCAGCTGTTCCTCTCACACAGTATGTAAGAAAATGTAATAAATAAATACTTAAGAAAAAATCAGAGACAGCTTACAGGCAACTTTTTTTTAAAAAAGTCTTTTTTATTGTTTTTTTTTTAATATCATCCTCCTTAACGTAACTTGAACCTAATTTTCAGAAGGACTTGTGTCACTATTCAGTCAGTTGAACAGCAAGAAATATTTGGTGTCCTATTACTGTATGTGTAGATTGGTGACACTTTGGTGACAGGGCATATTGACATTTAGTACAATCTGCATACTGAGCTCCTAAAATACAGGAAAAGTATAGGGTGACAGAAGAGTTTACATGTGGACTTGAGCATTTGGAGCTAACCAAAGCTCAGCTGCTGAACTTCCATGTGGCCTTCAGCCTACCACTTCTTCAAATATTGTATTTTTATCAATTTTAGTGAACAGTGTTACCACAGACTACTGTTTGTAAAACAAACAAACAAACAAGCAAACAAATAATGTGGCATTCTGGGAAGAGTGATAGTAAATGCGGAAAGACTGCAAAGTCTTTTTAAAGCTACATAAGCTGGCAAAATTAGGAAGAAAGGTTCAACAGTCCAGGTTTTCAGCATGCCATATAATTTGGTAATTCATAGATTCCAGCACTGTCTTTCCCACCACGGTGTCTGAGCTTCTTTCAGTTGTGTTTAAGCAAAGTGAGTAACTTTGTTTTACATGTGGTTTTTTTCTCAAAACCACAGTGTCCCTCCCTTTCCCTCATGTAGCAAGGTTTCATCCTGGTTCTCAGGGAACCAGGTCATGACACACACACGTGTGTGTATACATACGTATTTACACCTGCATGCTCTATAAATAAACACATGTATTTTCTTCCCAGGCTGATCAAAGAAGCTAAATCTTGCTCAAATCTTGCTTGACTGAAGTGTTTTAATTTTAAACTCAGGTATTAAGTGTAGAATGTAGGTACAAGGGGTTTTTTTCTTTTCGAAAACTCATTTAAATAAGCCAAACCGCTTCTTTCCAAACATTCTATCTGTCTGCATCAAGTTTCCCAAGAGATGTTGTGCCCTAGCATAGTATTTCAAATGTAGCAACTTGAGTGATTAATTCTGACAAAGATGGAAGACAGATATTGGTATTGGCAAAATTAAAATTTCTCTGTAGTAATTGGTCTTGTATAAAAACATTTTTATAAACATTTTCTCCTGTAATAGTGCTGGGAAATGGTGACTATGAGGGAACGGCTTTCTTTGTAATTAGGCTGATGGTCTTCTAAATTCACAACCTCAAAAGTAAAGCCCAACAAACCTGAAACAGATACAATCATTCCTATTTCTTACAAGAAACTTTCAAGCTATTTTACTAACATTTAATTAAGCCTCTTCTTATGTGAGTTAAGGGGATTTGCTTCTTGAATCACAGTATCAGTCAGGTCGGAGGAGATTTTGGAAGGTCACCAGCGCAATCTCCTGCTCAACACAGGGTCAGCACTGAAATCAGATGGTGTTGCTCATTGCTTCACTCTCCTCACTAGCTGGTTGAAATGACCACTGTTTCCATTAGCCTCTCCTTGCAGAGGACATCTGTTCCAGCCCCTGACCATCTTCACTTTCTACTGGCTCCATTAACATCTTTTTTATATTGGGATGCCCAAAACTACACACAGTATTCTAGATACATGCTACCAAATTATGAGTAAAGAGGAATAGTCATTTCCCTTGACGCAGCTCTGACTTTCTTTTTGCAGGCCAGGGTGGTGTGGGCTTTCACTGCTGCCTGGTGTTTCTCCCACTGTCCACCAGGATCCTGAGATCTTATTCAGTGGCACTGAGTGGCCTGTCAGTCCCAGCCTGTGCAATGGCAGAAGGTCAGTCTGGGAAAAGTGCGGGGCTTTGGATTAATCTGTGTTGAACTTCATGTGGTTCCTGTCAGTCCCTTCTCTGGCTTGTCTAGAAGCAGCCCTGCCCCTGAGCATTGAATATATTTATGGGATAAACACTGCAGCTATTCATTAGTGGTTTATGCTGACATTAATATTTTTAAATAAAAATCACATCCTATTGAAATTTTAAAGGAAATTCCAATGTGATTATGAAGTGGAAGCTTTAGGCTTATTAGAATCTGAAACTCCTATTACAAAGGGTGTAAATGCTTTCTTACTAGCTATAGTGGTTAAGACCTCCATTTTATACTTAATTTCAGGGAGAACTAATAGCTCCATATTTTCTCCCATCATGCTGGAGCACAAGTCCAACTCCTGAGAACTACGAAGAGGACAGGGCCTTGGCTCTACTCTGACCCGGTGAAGAGAGTGCCACCTACTGAACCTGTGGATCGGTTTTGCAAGTTTAAGTATACAAAGCATAGTCTTTAATCCAAATTCTGACTCAGTACAATCCAGTGTATTAATGATATGAGTCGATGTTGTTACACTACAAGATGTGTCTGTACAAGCCAAAGAAAGCTGAGATTTTATATGCTGATAGCTAGGAAATCTTCCAATCTCCTTCAGTGTAGTAACAAAATAATGACGTAATAGGGAATGCGTGTGTATTAAGTTTTGTTAATGCAAAGCTGATAGAAGTGCAGCCATCACGTAGTCTAAACATATGCTGAGAAAAGGAGAAAGAAAAATTTTTAAAAAACATAGCAAAAGCTGTTACTGAAAGGAAGAAAATTATGATGGCTGGTTCTGGAGAAGATGTAAGGACCATGTAATGTAAGGAACAGAGAAACAATTGAAGAGTGTATAACTGTAAAATCCTTACAAAACACTTCATAAAACTTTTATTGTTCAGTAAGACAAACACTAACATACAGCTCTATAAACACCATGGTGTCTTTGAAGTATGTTTCTTCTCTTTTAGATCTATAAACTAGTTGGTGTACCTACCTGCTTGCTTGTTTTTGTTCTTATCCCATTTGGTTTGTTTAGGAAATGCGATCATCCTTTCCTATAGATTTTGCATTTTACAATGTGTTTCAGCTTTGTCCTTGTGGTTACCATGTTGTCTTTGGTTCAGCAGGATTCCTGTCCACCTGATACCTTGTTTAAGAGGCAGCCATCAAATCCAACAAGTTAAAAGGTCTCCTAGAGCAGGGTAGAAAGCACACTCCCTGCTCTGTGCAATATTAGCTTCTGTAGCCGGATGATGACGTTTCTGTCATTGTCTACTGCTTTTACGTGATTAAGTATTGTGAAACACAAGATGCTGCTCATTATTTTTCTCCCAGCCTCCAAACAGGTGAAGTACAACATGCATTTGTTCTGTCTGGAACAAAGAGATACACTTTGCTGTTAGAATGTGATTTAAAATCAGAGAAGACTGTTGGGGTTTGGGTTTATTTTTGGTTGGGTTTTTTTCCCCCAATGAAAGTTGCCAAAAGTAAATTCAATCTTATCCATATCTG
Organism: Mystacornis crossleyi; assembly: GCA_013400655.1. Classification (NCBI taxonomy): domain Eukaryota; kingdom Metazoa; phylum Chordata; class Aves; order Passeriformes; family Timaliidae; genus Mystacornis; species Mystacornis crossleyi. The sequence continues at coordinate 64,930 of VYZQ01060552.1, forward strand.
ATGTGCTTCAGTGGAGGCACTGATTGCCTAACATGACAGAGAGGAAATAACTCCAGTTCATTGAATCTTTCTTTTCAATCTTTATTAGGGCAAATTAAACTAATGAGTTGTATGCCTTTGACTGCAGCTAGTTATTATATGTTCAATGATTTACGTTTGCTTTACAGATTAGATAATCTGTGAATATCTGGGAATATTCTTTCTGTATTGATTTAAATTGTTCTTGTTCATGTCTATTAGGAGTTTGGAAGAGCAAATGTATTAATGGTGCTATAGCAGAGATTTACTTGAAGGTCCTATTGGGACAGCATTGCATCAAATGATACCTCTGGTTGTGAAAGAAAAAAACCTTTCCCAGTAGTACCTGTGGCTACTATTTTGCTCTTCACCACCATGTGTCTCACTGTTATCCTCTGCACCATGACAGGAAAAGATTGGGTGTGGTAATTAGACTGCTGACCTGGGACTCATCGGAGTAACCTGGTATGCATCTGTAGTCATGGGCAAGTCACTTCTCTGCGCTGCTGTTTCTACACATCTTGAGCTTCCCTGGTAAAAACTTCTGCAAGGAACTATTGTGAAAGAAACACAAACTACAGTGAGCAGTGCAAAAATTACTTCTAATAAAGCAATACATGCTGGAAGGGAAACTGCCCTGCTGGTCTGGAAAAAAAAACCCAAAACCCAGCAATGCTACTGTGTGCACTGAATAATCTGAGCCTGGATGAAGGTAAACACGTGGCAATGTGCACGTTGGAGAAAAACGTTTGGCATTTTCATGTTGCTCGACATTTCACTGAGTGTGGGTCTAATCTATGAATGCTGTCTAAAGGTTATTTTATAATCTAAGTTTCATTGATTGTTAACCAACTCGAGTAGCAGAGCAGTCTACACAGAGGGAGCAATGACAAAGCAGCTTCCTTATTTCCTGCCTTAGTAGGGTAGAGTAGCGTGCCTGCATTTGTCAGCGCACTCTGTTTTTTATTCTCGGACCAAGGCAGCAGAGGAAGCCATATTCCAGAAGAGGAGCTGAACATTTTTAGAAAGCTCAGAAGTATGTGTTCTTGTGAAAGCAAATTTCAGGTGTTTGGTAAAACAGCCAACAGTGTAGAGATGACGTGAGGACTTGCGTTAGACTAAAATCCTTTCTCCCTTCCTTGTTTTTTTTCACTTTTTCTTCTGAAAAAGCTGTGAGAAAAGGGACCGAAAAGGGGAAACAGAAAAATCATGTTTTCCTTTGGTACCGGGGGTTCCTTAAAAACAAAAAGCTCGTAGTTTGTTTGTTTTTCTTTAGCGAGAAAGGACATGAAGCCTGATCGCCCTGAAGAGGCTGGCTCTGAACTCGGGGCATCAAAGCGGCGCTTTCCGCCGTGTATTGGACACGGCAGTATTTCGCAGGGCTTGGCTTTCAAATCAGTGCTGCAAACTCTCTGCCCGCCCCTCACTCGTTGGGGATTTCCTCTCCTCCCTTGCCAACAGCAGCGACAGCCAAACGCTGAAGGTCAAGCCGAGACCTGTGGACAAGGGCAGGGGGCCTAGGCCCGTGCCGGGATGAGGCGCTGAGGGCCGGCACGCAGCTGCGCCGCGAAGGGAGGAGGAGGAAGGCGGCAGGAGGAGGAGTTGAGGAGCCCGGGCCCGGGAGCCTCCCCGCTTACCGCACTAGGAAGTGACGCTTTCCCTGAGTCCCGGAGAGAAAGAAACAAAGTTTGGTGTTTTTTTTTTTTTTCTTCCCTCCTTCTTCTCTCCCGCCCCCCTCGGCGAACAGCCGCTCCACGTTCCCCCGCGGCTCCCGCCGTGGCTGGCTGCGCAGGTGAGCCACCACGTTCTCTTTCTTCCTTCTCCTGTTTTCCGCGCGTTTATTTTTTTTTCTAATTTGCACGATTTGCTTCCGTTTCCCTGCCATTTTGGAGAAGGGGTGTCTTTCCTGGGGCTTTTCTTTTGGGGGTGGTGGTGCGTGCTTTGTTTGTGGTGCAGGATGAGGAGCAGAAGTACCTGTGGAGGTGACGGAGACGGCTGGCTCCGCGCCCGGGCCGCGCAGCCCCACGGGGCCGGGGCAGCGGCACTCCCGGCCCGCCTGCTGCGGGGGGCCAGGCTCGGCTGCTAAGCCATCGCCTCCTGCTCTACCCTGAGTTGTTACGAGCGCTCCGGAGGGGTTTCTTCGCGGCTGCCTGGCTGCGGCAGCGCTTTCAGGATGTATCTGTGTCCGGGTGAGCTGCCTGCGGATGGAATTTTGGGGGGTTGGTTTGGGGTGGGGGGAGGTTCTCTTTGCTCGCGGCGTGGCGGAGCGGGGCAGCCCGGCGTGTGCGGCGGCCCCGGGCGCTGCGGGGGAGCCGCCGAATCCCGGCCGCCGCTGAGCGCGCAGCGTGGCGAGGGTCGGATGGCTCTGCCAAGGTTTACGCAGTGGAAGGGGGTGGGGAGGAATTTGTTAGATAATTTTTGAAAAATCCCGTGCTCTCAAGTGTACAGCTCTTTTTCTGGGAGCAACTGCAAAAGACCGATTCGTTGCAGTTTAGCAGTAAAAGCTGACAATACACCTACGCGCGTATGTGAGAGTCTTATATAATACTTACGGGGTTTTTTTAACAGGCGTAAGCAGGATTTATTTTTGGTTTGCAAAGTCTTGTGTCGTTGCAGCTTGCAGAATTAGCGAAATATTCTATTCTCTTAACAGAAGTTTATTTTATGTCCTTTTAAAAACATCTAATTTTTGGATAATAATTTGATTTCATTCTGACTACGTGTTTTGAGCATAGTGTAAAGGCCATCTGTACTGGAGCAAGCAGTTAAGGGAGGGGAAGAGAGAAAAAGAAATGTCCTAATGCGGAGACTATTAGGTTGTTTAGAGGGCGAGACTGCAGTTCCAAGCAGCAACAGCAGCAGCTTTATGACTGTGTGTAATTACAGAGTGATTGCATAGGACAGCATTGTTGGAACGAATACGTATACACCGGCTATTGTGCAAGATTTCTGTACCGAACAAAACCTAGTTTTGCATTGCAAATGCTAAAAAGAGAATGTGTTCTGCGTTGAACTGCCACGTTCCTCTTAGATTGACTTCGTCGTAGAATTAGAAGAGTAAGGTGGGAGAAGTGGAATGAGGCTGATCGTAGAAATCACGATCTGAAATACGCAGCAGAAACGCCACTAGTTGTCTCTGAAATCACAGCAAACAGAAATTGAAAGCTCATTGAATCTGTGGGTTCATGTTTCTAAAGTGATTATATAGCAGGTGAAATCCCAGCAGATTTGCTACAGTCCTGCTTTTTAGTGCAATTCTTGCCCTGGTCTATTTTTTTGTGTGCTTGTGTGGGAAAAAGACCTATGTTAAAATAAGCAACTGCAGTTCAGCTAGCTTGCTTGGGAATGGAGAGAAGAGCATTGGGGAGAGTTTCTGTGTCAGGCTACAAAAACTTGGAGCTTGAAAGAACTACCAGACCAGAGATACCCTCAGAGCATGCTCTCTTAGCTTTAACTCAAAAGTTGCATCTGGTTCAGTGATCTTGAAGGCAGCGTTGGCTGCGGGATAGCATGAAGCACTGAGGAACTGTGCCACTGACACTGTATTAGCAAGGCTTTTAACTAAGACTTTGAAGAACATCATAATTATGCCGAAGTTCTTGTGGGTACAACTTAAGGTCCCTAAGACTTGTTTTTCAGAGATGCTGGTTACCTGTTATCTTCATCAGCTCAGTTTTGAGAGTACTTGGAATTCATGACATATCAGATCTGAAAGATTTCAGATCTAGTGCTCTAAAACTGGTCTTTCTAACATTAGAGACAATTTGCTAGACGTGTTATCTTCAGCTATTATAGCTGATGTCTTAATAAATGCCATAAAGGCTTGTATTTTGAGCACTGTGATGAGAAGTACTATAAAAATGGAAAGCTGCTTTAAAATTTCTTGGTGTTCAACTAAAACATATATTAGCTGTATAATAGTAATTATACAATTAGCTTATAGCTAAAACATATATTAGCTGAACACACAGATTATCTTATTATTGGTAGTTTCCTCAGGTTGTCAAGAAAATGCTTCATATAAAATATATGTGGCTTTGTTAACAAAGAATGAAGTGATCTGACAGTGTTCTTGTGTTTTGTTTGAGCCTGGGGGTTTTTTTTGTCATTTGACAAACTATCTTAGTGATCCTTCTGTAAGTTTATTGGAGCATTTTGTTTTAATAAAAAATATGAAACAAATATATGTTAATCTGTGCATTACAGTGATGTTCTACTTGTAGACTTTTCTTGAAATTGTACTTAATGTCTTGACTGACTTGTCAGTCTATGTTATACTGGATGTTTTAGTGTCAAAATTACCTCGGAGTAGTTCTTAAAGATTTCTTGAATAATTTGTGGTAGTGATACAATATAGTCATTCCTTATGCTAAGTCTTTTGCTTTTCACAACCTGTGTGGTAGGAGAGGGTTTTAGGCCAGGATTCTTTGGATTTGTATACGAAGAAGTAGGTAACTTGCATGTCCTTCAGTCGTCCTGTGGTTCTCAGTGGAATTAGTCATAGATATATATACATTTGTGTGCATGTTAGCAAAACAAAGGTGTAGCTGTGCTAGCCTTTGACCCATCCAGGTGCATGCGAGTAGTGGTGATATGAAATGGTGAGGTCTGTAGCACAATGCAAGCTTTTCAAAAGGCTGCATAAATGTTCCAAATGTTGGTTTATGCTTTTGCATTTTCACTCTTACGGTCAGCTCTCAGTGGAGGCTGCAGAACCACAGGAGACACTTTCAAGCCTGTCATCTGTTTCATGACACTCTTCTGTCAAGCTGCTAATCAATCCCTTAAGTTGCCTCTGACTGAGGACATGCAGCCTTTCTTTGGAAATGGCCACCTTGGTGACGGTGGCAGCAGCAGTGTGTGTGTGTGTGTGTGTAGGTGTGCCCAGGCATGTAAGGAGACAAGAGGGGCTGCCATGAATCAGAGTGGAAGTCTGTCAAACCTGTGGCCCTGTTTGTGAAGGTGTATATGTTTTCTATATGCTTAGCAGTTCTTGAAGGATTTCTGCTCAAGAAACTTACCTAGTTTTCTGTTGAGCTTAGGTAAACATTTAGCAAACACTTTTTTTAACCTACTGATCAAATTGTGGAATGAGAATGTTGGTAAGAGCTGGTTTTTTTGTTGTTTCACTTTTTCTAAACACCCACCCCCAAAAATAAAAAAGAGAACACCCAAAATACCAAAACCCTGATTTTTTTTTTTTCTGAAGCATTGCATAAAATCTTAGTACTGGTTGTGGTAAATTACAGTTTATGCTAAAATGAAGCGTAGTAAATACGAATGTCATCTGCAGTGCAATTAGTTACATTCTAAGAGACATAAAGTGAGAAACAAACCACTTTTCTTTGAGTATTCATAGTGTGAAATGGGGAGGTGAGGGAGGCAGGAGCTCTGGTGGTGAGGTTTTGCAACATATGCCCAAAAAGCTGCAGGTTCTGGCACGGGCAAACCAAGGCTCATGAGTCACATCCAAAGGGAAGACTTGTCACTGAGCAATTTGTAAATAGGAGGGATGAACGGCTAATTCAAGGAAATATCCTGAGGACCTTCCCTAATAATTGCAAGTGTGGCAGAGAGCTTTATGTCAGGCAAGAGTTACTTGTACTTTGAATCACACGTTCCCCCTAGTGTGATTTGAGCATTCAAACTAGGAAATCCTCGTTATGCATTATAGAGGTCCCTGAAAGAGGTGGCTGGTCAAGTAATGATTGAAGTTTTTGTAGCTGCATACCGGCCACTTGCATTCCGCGTGGAAGCTCCTTGGCAGCTCCAGCAGGTCGCAGTGCACACATGGCATGGGTCTGCAGCGGGAGGCTGCTCAGTGAGCGCTTCACAGCGCTGTGCACAACTTCTGTTTCTGAACGGTCTCCAACTTGTAGCCCTTCTCAGTGCTCTGCTGCTCAGCTCCAGTGACTGAAAAAGTTACGAGGGAAGGCTGTACTCTGCACACCGGGGAAAAAGTGTGAGCACATGCATTTCGAGCGCAGTCGATGTCCAGGTATTTAAGAGCAACCATTCGAATGTGGATGCAGAGATAATATTGGTAATTAATTCTTTGCTTTTCAGGCTCTCTTGGTGCTTTTTATCGTATTTTGTGCAACTGACAGCCACCATATAACCAGGCTTAAATTAATACAATTCACTAATCACTAATTTCCAATAATATGGAAAATGTGCAGATATTCTTTGAAATGTATATATCCCAAAATTAATGTCCTTTTTATGTACAAGTAAATTACGTGAATGCCCCTTGTTGAATTGCCAGCTGGTGTTAATCAAGAAGTTGAAAACTGGGAAAAGCTACTTTGAGATGGGGTGGCAAAGTGTTTGGTGTGTGTTAATTTTTTGTTAGTTCTTAAAGATATTTTTAAAGGCTTACAGCAAAGCATGGAATAATGCTTTCCTTTTTACCCTTAATTATTGAAAATTAATGTTTAAGTTCTATAAGTTTTGAAGCATTGAAACATAGGTTTAGCATTGGTAAGGATTTAAACAAGTTAAGTGCCTGAAGTAGTAAACTGAGAAACAATTCAGATATCTTTTTTATTAAATATGTTACTGGTACATTACATGTTCAGAGGTGGGATATAAAGAGACAGGAAGAGGAATCAAGTCAGTATTCATGCTGTGTTTTTTCTTTGCTGCTTACTGTCTTTTCACGTTGGTTCTCAGTTGGCTTTCCCCACTGTAGGAGAGATTACAGTGCAGTGATATATTGGTATATCCTCTTGTCGTTTATTTTAGGAAGACAAATTAAATGTGTATGTATGTTTATACATACACACACTATCCTGTTGTATACCCTTACATATCTCATTTTATAACTCAATTCCCCTGAGAACAAATGTTTCTTTTCCCTGTTATGCTAGAGTACTGTTTGTGAAGTTTTGTTTGGTTTTTTTTTTTTTTACAAACCACGTTGAAGTTTTCTGTTTTGACTGTTTGTACTATTATTTTAACCTTGACTATAATGCTGTATTTTGGGGTTTATCTTAATTTGTTGCCTTTGATAATGTTGCTTTTGTTATTTCTAGAGTTATGGTGACCAAAATGTGCATGAATTATAACTGCAAGTTTTGTTCTTCATGTGGAGTGGGGGGGGTTTTGTTTGTTTTTGTTTGTTTGTTTGGTTGGTTGGTTTTTTTTGGTTTTTTTCCAAGGGCTAGTAACAGATAGGACTTTTTGAAATACTGGTTTGGTTTTGCAGCCTGTTTGTGGTAGTGTTGTACGGTGGATTTCCAGCTATCAGAGTGGCTGCTTTCCGTCAGCATGGATAAACCAGAACCTGTTGTTCTGTGGAGTTGCATGTTGTGGGGCAGTCAGCCTGCTGAAATGCTTGTCACCTTGTCTGCGCTGTGCATCATGATGAGGTCCAAAGTTGAAACTAGTCCCAGAAGTCTGAATAATCTCCAAGTAGCCTTGTTACGGCGTAGTTCATAGGTAAAAGTGCATTTCTGTTTGGATTCCAAGTTCCGTGATTTGAAATTTAATCACATATGCTTAGTTGCGGCCTTGTCTGCTATGCCTGTGTACATCTGGGATTCCCTGAGCATCTTCTTTTCAACTCCTGCATATATCACCTGGTAGTTTGTCATGAATTGCATTATTGTGTACAGTTTTATGGTAATGCAAGTCAACTACTCTTCCAGTTTTATAATACCCACAGCTGTTCAGATTCTTCATCCTGAGCAGTTACCTTTAGACACACTAAGAAAAGTAAAGTAAAATGAAGTGCCATATGTAACAATACTCTTGGGATTTTAAACTGTTTTGGTTTCAGGCTTTTATTTCTCCCTACATAATATATTCTTCCGTGCACTTCCTGAAAGGAGAGCTTGCTGTGTTTGTGGGAAATTACTACGCTTGGGTGGAGAAGAATTTAGCAAAGTGTTTTCCTATTTAAATTTGGTTTTATACCATTTGAGAACAAAATCCCCTGCAAAATTCCTGGTGAGAGGAGAGAGAGCCACAGCTGTAAGACATTCTGATTGCTTTAGGAGATTCCAGTGATGAATCTCCTCTGGATACCTCTGGATACCAAATACTCACATATGTGAAACTGGCAGGGAAGTCTGCCCCTATGGTTTAGTTTGATTTCATGACTTTGAAAATTCTGAGTTGAATTATTCTCTTTCAATCTTTTGTGGCAAACTCAAGATGTTATCCTGCATGAGACATGCTATATATTGGGGACAACTATAGTATTTATAATATTTAATTAATATCACAAATTTATTTTGTTTTATTTTTATTGGAAAGCTATTATATTTTCAAATTTTTAGAAAATATAAGTATATATGAATAAATAACGTAGTCTTTCCAAACAGTATTTGTTTAAATGAATGTGTTTTAAGGGATGTTGAGATGCCTCTGGAGAAGAAGAGGAATATATTAAAAAGAAAAGCTAGGACTTCTGTCATACTAGTGAAGTATTATTGAACCATTAAGCATTCTGATTATTAGGACAGCTTAAGCTGTCCTCCTTGGATAACTGGAAAGCCTTTGCACATAAAGGGTGTGATTGTAAGTAAACTATGCAAAATGTTGGATTTGATTATCGGCCTCACTTTTTTCTGATTTAATTTCAGCATTGAAGTGGTGTTTTGTTATCGTGATTTTTCTAAATACATTTAAGAGTCAAAAGCATATTTAAGACATTGCTTTCCTTTTGAAGTATGGGACTTGTTTTAGTCCCTTGTCTTTGGCAAAAGTGAAATATTTCAGGTATGGTACTAGCTGACTTACTTTGCTGTTGCGGCTTGCTTTCTACAGAAAATGTACTGTAAATACTTCTGTAGAAAAATGTGATCTGTAGTAAGATGGTATTTTATTGCCTAACAAGATAAAAAAAGAATGTGAAACTCCTTATAAACAACTTATTTTAATTTTGAATATGAGAGGTAAAGAATAAACATTTAAAGAATTGAGGAATTAAAATCCTGCGAAGTCTGGTGTAGCTGATACTATACTGGGGGTTTGCATTTGTTAAGAGTGAATAAGGGGCTGCCTTGCAAGAAGCTTTGTTGAAGTCAGTGATGATATTTTTCTATTTAAAGGATGGACAAAGCCATCTGAGCTTTTTTCATTTGCAATATAAATAAACCTAGTTACCTTACCTTAGAGAGGAAATTAAAATACAGAGAGCTTTGTTAGCAAAAGAAATAAAATGTAGATTTAAAGCCTTGATTTGTAAAGTTTTTCTCTGCAACTGGAAGAGCTCTTTAATAATCATAATTACTACTGATATAAATTGCACACTGGAAAATTCAGTTTCTTTATTCAGGCGATCTTTCCTGGCATTTTAAAATGAACTGTGCCTGCCTGTGCACACATGTATGCCATGATGCAGGTCTTGGTTTGTCTAAGAGTGACACAAACATGTATTTGCTGAATTCTTAAGCACAGGAGACAGATGAAGCTTGGATGAACTGGTCATAAAGCAAAGGCATTCCCAACACAGAGGTGACAGAGCAAGGCTAGAGAGCCTTCACTGGCCTCCAGCTTGCAATACTGCTTTTTAGCAACTTTATGGATTTCTCCACTAGGCACCTCTGTCAGAGGTATCATTAGGCAAGTATGAGACCAAGGGCAGTGGCCCAAATACTTGTCAGCACCAGCAATTGCTTGACCACATGTACGTGGATATTTAGTTAAAGGGACAGTGTATATGATACTTGGAGTTGATGTTAAAACACCCATGTTGGCAAGATACTGCTGCTTCTGTGCTGACTAAAGTGATGTTGAAATGGCTTTTACTTGTTTTTTAACAGACGTATTAATTTTCCCCCAGTGGTGATAAATCAATAATCTGTTCCTATCCTGATCAGCAATATTTTATTGTTATAGTACTATCAAGTTACTGTTGATATTTGTGGAAGAAGGACCTTTAGATGAAAGGGCAAAACTTCTTGTTTTTAAAAGACAACCCACTAACAAACACTCTCATGCTCACACAAAATAAAAAAGTGCCAAGATAGGAAGGTACTTAGATTTAGAAATTCTTAATGCTTCCTTCATGAGAGATATTGGTATTTAAACTATATTTGGAATTTTGATCTCAAATTGTAACTGCTTACTTCAGCCTCTATACTACCATAATAGCACACTCCAAGGACCACGTGACAAAAAGCAAACAAGAAAACTCAGTATTTGAACTGGTTCACATGTTACTCAGCTAAAGAGTAGAGATGGCACTAATGTTTTCAGCAACCCTTTGGTGTCAAATACAGAAAGATAATTTCTTATGAAACAAAAAACCCCCAGCTTTCTGTATTCTCTTGAGTTTGAGATCTGCTAAGAGGGATTTTGAGTATAATTCAAACCTGCGTAAGATGTTTTGCTTCTGCTCTTCTGTCAAGGTTTAGGAATGGTACTCCCCAATTCAGTGCCCCCACTCTCCAAACCACACATTGGTTCTCTCTTTTTTCCCCTCTTCTCCCACTTTGATGGGCTGAAGAGGAGAATTGGAGGCACAAAATGCAAAAATCATGGCTTGAGGTAAGTAAATTTACTGGAAGCAGCAGTAAGATAAGAAGCAGTAAGAGCAACAAAGTAGCCAATGGCTCCCTCTGCCACATTTTCTCACTGGAAGGAACCCCTTTTCCCTGGTAGAGAGTCCCTTTCCTCCATCCCAGCAATGACATGAGATGGTGGAGAGTAACCTCCATGCCTTAGCCATGTCCCTCATGGCTACACCAAAAATTAACCCTGTCCTGGCTGGAACCAGGACATCTTTACATCATGAGCATTAATGAAAAAGACTGCACCTGGTCTCAGGCTGCATAGATAAGTCAACAGTTTTACTTTCATTTTCTGAGACCATTTTAATTTTCTGAGGTTTTTCTGCAGGTTTTTACCATTTTAGTTTGAATAATATGTTACAAAGGTGCAGGATACACTTAGACCTTTGGAAAACTGAGCAATCTATAGGTGTCCCTTTTGTCAAAAGCAAATTTGAGGATCTCATTTGCTAGTGGAGGCTGCATTGCTGTGATAGGGCATGTACCAGCAGTTCTTATGGAGGTCTGTTTCAGGAATATAGCGTGAAAATTGAAGCTAGGGGGAGTTTTCTAACATATTAATTGGGTTAAAATATTTAAGAAGTCACATTCATACTCTTCCCAAGAAGGCAATGGTTTTGTGTAGCCTCTTAAAATCTTAGATTAAATCTTGCTCTTAAACTCTTCTAGTAGCCTGAAGTGCTTTTATTGTTCTTTCTGTGGCATCCCACCCTTAAAGGGAAGTGGTGATTTATGATTTCATTGAGCCTTTTATTCATGCTTAGACACAACAAGCTGCTTACACTGAAACTAAAATGGTCAGCAATAAGGAACAGGTACCCTGAGCTTGGAACAAGTCATGCTCTTTGCCCGCATGCAGAAGAGCATTATGTCTTCCAGTCATGGAACTTCCTGTACCTAATACCTGAGTCTACACTTGCATCTACAAACTGTTAGACTACAGGATAAGTAGGACTAAAGACAGGCAGATCTGAAAGAGAAGACAACCAAGTGCAATTCAGGAAGCATTTGGTTTTTGATGCCATAGGACATAAAACAAAAAAATGTTTCCAGTCTTCCCCGTTTCTTGCAAGCTCACTGCTGACAAGTAATTTACATCGTGTGTGCCTTGTCATCATCCTCGTTTAAAGGTGAGGTAATGTCTTCAACCAAGAGGCTACAAAACCATACTCTGACCTAACACTCAGTGACATAATGTGAGTGGCAATGGAGATTTTGTCCCACACAGAGGAGTTGATTGATGGGGGCTCTTGATAGGGGAAGGTGTGGTATGTGAGTCTGAATTTGCATCTCCTTGGCTGAGTGAGTGTTTTGTCAGCAGGCTTTGTAGAGGAGCCCAGACCCTCTGACACCTCCTTGAGAAGGAGCGGACATTGCTGTTCAGAAATGGTCATTGGCACCCTCTGTGGACTTCCAGCAGACAGAGGACTTAAGTCTTGGGTGAAATAACAACTTTTTCACTGAATTGCAGATACATGTTTGCCTATGCGTATCTGCTATGGGCCCTTTTGACGGCCTTTTTCCTGGACATTGTGATTAAAAGCCTGAATTTTTGTTCTCTGTTTAATCCTGTCATGTCTGTTGTAGAAATCTAAGATGTGTAACAGAAGCTTCTGGACTGCACTCTAGAAATGAGTGCTCAAATATCTGCGTGGAGCAGATTGAGTAGATTCCCTAGCCAGGTTACTTACTTGGCTTTCAATCATGTCAGTGAACAAAACTATTATCTCCCTTGTTCTGTGCACTTAGGTGATTTCAGTCTGCCTCTTATGCAGAGTTATTTCATACTTTTCTGTTTCTCAGTTGGGTAACTTTGGTAGTGTCATTGAAAAGGTCAAAGATGGAAGAAAAGAAAGTGGTGGATCAACATTCTCCCTTGTAGCATGGGTTCAGGGCATTTTTTACATCTCTCAGCTGCTCTGTTGGGGTTGTTTTCATTGTGAAGATGAATAGAACAACTCAATTTTGCTATGTGCTGTAAGGCATTTTAAAAAGACAGTTCTTTCTGAGTGACTTGATTTATGAGAGAAGTACAGTTTGGAGGTGGAAGGATAGTCTCTGTTCAGTGACAGCTTTAACAGAATAATTGTAAGTGACAGAATTTGCTTGGGAAAGTGCTCTAGGTTAAGTGTAGGGTGCCTGGCTGTTTACAAGTAACCATCTAAGCCATACAGTTTGGATGCATGGAGGCAATGTGAAAATCTGTTGACATCTTTAGTTACTCAACTGGTTTATTTTTGGGAACTCATGAATTGGCAGGACATACTGACCCTGTCTGGAGGGGAAAAGCATAATGGCTTTGAATGCAGGAAACTTAGTGAATATTTTGTCAAGTTACTTGCTACTATTTCTTTGCAGCAACTATCATGGAGGTTTTAACTTTTTGCTTTCCCCCCTGAACATTTTTGCATATTGTTGATATATTTTAATGAAAATCTAATACTAGTCTGACAAGACAAAATGGCTTAATGCATCCTACAACAGATTTGAAGAGTATGAGGTTTTTCTTGCGTGAAAAAGGGGAAAAGTATTTGGTGATAGACTGCTTGTTGATAACCCTTTGTAATATTCAGCCTTCTCATGAAACAGCTATAGGTTGGATTCACAATTGGTCCTGGACACAAAAGGCTATAGTGTAGGAAAGACAAAGCAGTCTTGCACACATAATAATAATGGATTATTGGATTGCAAGGAAGTAAGGAACTGAGAGAAGTTTTATTTATGTTCAGAAACACAGCTGTATTTTTTGTGAAACTGATACTGCTTTTGCTTTATGTGACTGGAGAGACCCAGCAGAGAGACTCAAAAACTGACAGTAACAACTGCAGAGTGAAAATTTTGCTCTTCCTATTATAGGTTTTCTGCTTGTGATTGATTTACACAAAACTATTACCCACTGTGCATAAAAAAGTAAAACCAGGAAAGCACTACTTCTTATAGTGTTCTCCTTGTAGCTACTACTTAGTGTCCTGATTTGGAGAGCTGGTGCAAGCATGCATGGAGTAAATAGGGAGTTTGTCATGGAAGAAGGTTGGTTTTCTTTTGGCTTTCAATATTCCATATTCTGACACCATCAGAAATTCTCAACTGCATAGTCAGTTTAATTGAAAACAACTTCCTTGCTGCAAATAAGTAACTTCAAAGTATTTTGCTTGATGATACTTGCAGTTATCTTATGGAAAAGTTAAAGTTGTGTTTGTAACTCTTAATTATTCCATATCCCTTTATTCACTCACACAATTAACTTGTAGTCTTACACCAGCATTTTTGTGTGTTACACAAGCAAAATTTAAAAGAAACCCAACAGGTGAAGAAATAAAAAAAGCACATGTTAACACTTAGCAAGCTGACCGGACTCACTGAGTCCATTTTGCTTTAAAGGTGTCTTCTCCACCATCCCTTTTTTCTTTTTTTTTTTTTAGAAGTAAGTAGGTGTGGTGGTGGTTTTTTTGTGGTGTTGTTTTTTTTTTCATATGAAAAGGAAGATCTGGAAAACTCATGTGTCTGGAACAATGTCAGCTTATCTGTTCAGCAACAGTCCCAGTCCCTTACTATTATTAAATACAATTGCTGGAAAAATTTGCCTTGAAGCAGGAATGTTAATTTATTTTTGACAGTTTTTTTTCATGAAGTGTGTATTGGATATTAGTTTCAAACAGGTTTTTTTTTTCCCCCTCAGTCCTATCAGTGCTACTTTTCAACTTATTTTAATAAAATTTATAACTTTGTTATAAAGTTATATAACTAATCATTTTGAGACTTTGCTTTCCTTCCAATGCAGGAGTTGAAAATGAAGCTGTGTATATTCATAGCTCGTAGAAATGCCAAATAAGTAGTATAAACAACAGGAGAGACTGTATATTAAAAAAAAAATTAATAAAAATTGAAAAATCCTCATTCAAGACCTAAATGAAGTGACTGCGTTCCAGAATGCCTTTCTGTGCAGGACTCGTGCTTGTGCTGCAAACCCCTCTAGCCTCGCCTGCCTTTGCAGGGGTGATCCGTGCCTGGCTGGCCCTGGCGGGGGCCGGAATTGATGGAGGTGGGGCCTGGGTGTCCCGGCAGCCGCAGCCACAGGTCGAGGCATGCCGGGCTGCCAGCGAGGCCAGGGGGAGCTGCCAGGTGCCTCTTTGGGAGGGCAGCCTGTGCTTCGAGGCTTGCAGAGCGGTAAGCTCAGCTGCGGGGTGGACACAAACCCTTTGAGAGATAATGTTTCTTTGGGCTATCACTCGGGCTCTTGCTCAGCAGCTGAGGCATTTCATTGGGAAAAGCAGCATCGGAAAAGCATGCTTTTAGACTCCAAGTGGCTTTGGAACAGCTGTACTGGAGCAGCTAAATAAATATAACCCTCTGTAAGAGGAAATAACTTTTCTAACAGATACATGCACAGATGGATTGTAATCATACTGAGCCCACTGTTTGCCTGAGCAAGAGAGAAAACCTTTTAATAGAGTTCTATAAATGGAAATTTGTGCTTACACCAGCTTCTTCTAGCAGCGATTAGAGAACGCTACTCCTGCCTAGTGGAATGAGATAAGCATCTCAGGGAGTTAGAAGAACTAGATGAGCTAGGGAGACACCAGCCATGAGCTACAGCAGCAGTGTACATTAAATTTTATTGGTGCCCAGTTACCTACGGAAGTGTCTGGGAGCAGTGTGAGTGGGCCTGGGTAGCAGAGTTCTGTGTGGCAGAGGTACTCAGTATGCTCGGAGAGAGCAGGGAGCATAGCACTCCTGTCAGGGGGAAAGCCAGTGTTTTGCTATATCCAAAATGCAGAAAAATAAGATACTAAAACAAATTGCAAATATTTAGTAATTACAGATACATGTCCTAAAATATTTTATAATAATAGAGCAAAGTACTGTGCTAAAATAATATGCAGACAGCACTTATGAGAGTTGCTGCTTCAGGAAGGAATTATGATTGTAACATAGTGGATCTGGTAAAAGTTCATTCCAAGTTTTTTCTTTTTTTTATTCATGAATGAGGGAGTTCTTTAATAAATACTTTAATGAAGTACTGTCCGTCACCTAGCTTTCAAATTCTAACCTATTTAATGAAGAGGGAGTTGTTACTGGTGGGATTTTGCTTGAAAACAGCAGCTTAAAACTGAAAGCAAATTGGTAGACTTAAACACCAAGCTGTGTGTCTTAAAATAAATTGATGGTGTCTCCTGACAGACATGGTGCCAGTAATCTAGAGGAGGCCCTGGGGCCATGTGATGAAGTTGCATGCATTAAAGAGTAAAACGTGACTTTAAGTTGGGGCATTTGTAATTGTATGTCTGTATTTTTTCTTGGGGAAAAAAAGGGTTGGTAAAGTTTAGTGTGGGAAGGAAGAGGTGGTCAGTGATTGCTTTTAAACACTGAGGTTTTCCAGAATGCCTGGGAAGGACACGGTGCTGCTTTTGTGGTGCACGTTCGCTGAGGTCTGTGCGGCAGCAGATCTCTGGCAAGAGCTTGCTGTGCTGCACAGGCCAGTTTTCCACAAGCCTCAGCAAAGTTGGTCACCATGGATTATTCTTTCCACATGTCAATTTTGTGCATGAAGCTACTTTAGGGAATTGAAGCCAAAATTCAGGAGCTGGAAATTGTTTCCCTTGCCTTTTGTGTGTGTGTGTGTGCTATTTGCTTGGAGGGAGAGGGAAGAGACTGTTAACCATTTACAAGAATACATCTCCCCTCATTCCTTCCCAGAATGATGGTGGAAAATATTCCTAGGCTAGTTTAGTTTAATAGCTAAGTCACTCTCAATGGTAGAGACTGTTGTAAGTACACAGATTATTAGCAAGAAACACGCAGGACTTGGATTTTGTTTCTGAAGGATTAGTTCTCCACAAGGAACAGAAAAAGAATGTATCCACGTTCAGCTGAGGAAATTTTTACTGATGCAGCTAGGCAAGCAAAGTATATTTACTGCTATGGACTTTATTTTAAACCATTTTTTCAAACCACTGGAAGTCTCATTTTACCTACTTAAAGCATAAAAAGCTAAAAAATTTGGAGTGTGGAAGGCTATTTCCTTTTTTAACATTAGAGCTACAGATACACTTATTTTAGAATTTGACTAGAGAGCTAGTGAAATGCTACTGGGAGCCGAGGAATTGACAGGTGGGATTTTTCCAGCTGCTGCTTTTAAAAACTTGAACTTTTAAATCCAATGTCTGCTGCTTCATGTATGAATTTTTTCAAATGATTTTTAACAATTCGTAATATTTGAAAGTATAAGCAGTTTTTCCTATGATATTGAGAAAATTGGCACGCAGCATTTTTCCATAGACAAGAAAAAATTGTTAATTCCTCTTTAGAATGCAAGTATCTGCATAAAATTAAAAGATATATACTAACAAGCAAAATGGTTTAGGAAACCTTTTATTTCTTCAAGGAAGGGAGCTGAAAACTATAACAAAAATTATAAATAACTTCTTTTTATTTGGTGTAGCTTTTTATATGTCCAAATCTATCTTATTATTTCCAGGTAAGGTATAAGTAAAAAAATTATATTAAAGAAATTACCAGTTCTAAAAAGCTACCTTTAAAAAAAAAGAAAAAAGGGGGTGACACACTAAGAAGTTATTATTGTGGTTTAATTCGGTGGGTGGTTCATGTCTTTTGAAACAGTTCAAACTGCCATGATTTCGTTCTTAGTCGTTGTGGAACTAAATATGTTTAACTGGAAGGCATCATAATCTAGAAAATGGACAAGATCTACTGGAAATGTAGGAGCAGGAGGAAAGGCATCTGGAGGGACCAATACCCTTGTGGTTTGAGGAGGGAGAGACTTGTTTCTGCTACTTTTTTTTGTCATCTTGCCCTTTTCTGAGGTGTTAACTTCCTGTGTGTTGCAACATGAATGGAAACCAACCATTGTATTGACCTCAGTCTGAAATTGAAAGTGTGAATTCTTCAGCCCTGGGCCTCTGAAAGTGCTGCTTGGGGGAATCCCTGTCTCTGCACGGATGCTACCGTGAAGCTTTATGCCAACACCAGGGTCACAAGTCTTGCAGAAGGTGAGCTGAAGACAGCTGAAGAGTGTGGAAACCCTGCTTAAGCAGAGCTGTTGAGTTTAGAAACGTCTGCACTAATACAAACTTAGCCTGCTACCTGCAGGAATTACGTAGGTATAGAAGCCATTGTTTTAGCTAAACTTTTTCCCCTGATGATCTGATGTGCAGCTATGAGTGTGAATTTTCACACAATGAGTGTGAATATTTTTCTGCTGTTTTGTTCATTTTTGTGGCTCTGACAGTACTTTTGTGACTCTGATTTGTCAGATTTTGTCTGCAAGGGAATCTTTTGTGCAGTGTTCAGGATTTTCAGTAAGGCAGAGAGAGAACAAAACCACAAATACAAGTGGTGCAAGACTTAGGAAGAGCATCGACGTAACGATTTAACCTACTGTAGTAGGTGAATGTCATCAGTCACGTGCAGATTAGTACTTGGTCTTTCTTTCCAAGTAATACTGTGCCAGCGTTCCTCATGCATAGCTCTCAAGGCTTGGTTCTGCTGCTGTTTTTTGTTTGTTTTTCCCCCCTGTAAATACCTGTGATAAGTACGTATCTTTTTATGCAAAGGGGAAAAATGAGACTTCCAGTTTCATCTGTACTGTTTGCATTTTAAAAGTTCTGGGCCCTATTCTATTATTTTTCTGTGAAACCTGGCTTTATTTCACCACCAAATGTGTGATGGTTCTGACCCTCCCTTCTCCCTCACCCCTTCAGTGACAGAAATCTGACATTTGCTGCTGCAGGTCAAAACCCTAGCCAAGGACCATGGTACTCCCTGACTTCTGGGGCCCTCAGAAGGGGCAGTGGGAGCAGTGGCAGAGCCCTTTCCACAGTCTGCTGAAAGAAACCTTGTTCCTGTACTCCAGCTTCTGTGATGTGTGCTGTCTTCCTGCTAAAAATCAGTACATGTTGCTCTTAACTTAGCCAGGTAAAACAGAACATTCAGTCAGAGGGCTCAAGGGCTGGAAGATGTGGAAGCTTGTCCCTGCACTAGTGAGCTCTGGACACATGCTGTTCCAATGCACCCGTTCCTTGTGGGCCTGAAAGCTGTTTCTTACTTATGGCATCTCAGATGTTGCAATTGTGGGAAAAGAACAAAAATTCTTTTCCCTTGGAGTGGTGGTTAGGCAGGTGGTGCAAAGATGGGAGGAATATACATATCATGGTGGTTGCTAAAAGCAACGTCTTACAGGATTTAAGAGCACCCTTTTTTTGTTCTCTGATTCCAAATTGTGCTTTTATGCTTATGGTGATAGTAAGTGAGGTAAACAGATGAAAACGTGTATCAATGTTAACCTCCTTATAGGTAAAAATAAATAAATCCCTTCCCTTCTTTCTTTATATGATTTTGTAATTGCATGCAGGGAAGGAATTGGGTGAGATTCTGCAGCATTATTATCTAATTCCTAGGCGAAATTAGTAACAATGTCATGATTGCACCTGGATAGGTCTGCCTCGTATCCTGAATTGCACTGTGTCCCCTGGACGCCACCGCAGCCAAGGCTTGCATGTGTGCACATATGTCTTAGAGGTGACAACTCTAGTAAAAGCTAGTGTGATATTTTTAGATCCACAATAAACCTGCATTGACTGCTATATGCTTATCTTGAGTTTATTAGTATTCATGGCATATAGTCTCGTGGGTGGACTGAAATAGGAAGAAATGTTTTGGAGAGGTTTCATGTGCGCTTTAGCCAACCTTAGGATGGGATTTCACACTGAGTAAGGGACTAAATATGATAGAAAGGGTAGGGCACTAACCTAACACTCAGTTAGGTTATCTCCTCTGACATAGGCCTCTTAAGGCAAGTAATTTTAAAATCTCCCTCTCCCAGACATAGCTGTCTTCAATAAAAAGGGTGTACTAGTAGTTCAATCCCTTAAAGAGGGACTCCCACAATATACTCTTTATGCACTCTCTTGTGCTGTTATACTGTGATGATGAGGCCATGCAACCATTTAAAATAGAAATTGCTGCAGTTCAGTTTCTGTACTATAGTGCAGGAAATGAAGCCATGGACAATAAGAGGAGTACATCTGGCTAGTGCTGTCATTTTATTAAAAAAATGAAAGTCTAAAACCTCAAGCAATACAGATCATGCAAGTGGAAGAGCCCTTCTGCTTAGCCTGCAGTTCCAAGCAGAGCTTGTAGAGAGTGCAAAGGCATTGTAGAACACTGCATCGGAGGAGTATCAGTTAGAGATCTCTACTATGACACTGACATGTATATTTTAATGTTAGAGCTTTTCTACAGGTAAATTTTCATGTGCTTTAGAAGACTTTGTGACTTTTGTATCAAAATAGCCTTAAAATTTACCTCAGGGTGGGGAGAATTCTGTGGTGTACCTAAAAAGTAGTGTTCAGTAGTAGTTTCTGAATTTGGTATAACTGTTCAAAATGAAGATGCTTTACATGACATCTTGCAAATTCAGTCTGTGTACAAAACTGAGATCAAGGAAATACAGAAGAATAACCTCATGTTGGCTGCCTTTTTGCTCTTTAGTGCAAAACAGACTGCTTTGTCTTTGTTTACATGTTAGAAATACAGAATGTTGCACGACACATGTTGTGAAGTTGAATGAATTAGTGTTAATATATTGCTTTAACTGTTGCAAAGTATTACGTAAATGGTGAGTATTCCAATAACATGAAGTTTGTTCACGGACAAGTTCCTTCATCTACTTTCCCCAAGAGAATTTGTCTGTGGTATAACAACTGGTAGAATGTTCTGCGTTGGTGGATTCATAGATCTTTTCCAAATGGGGAAGAACTGTAGCGAATGTCAGCCTGCTGGTGAGAGATTGGATGTTCATTCTTATTGTTTGGAGAGTGTGTAAAATAGTAATGTCATCAGACGCCGTGGGACATAAGCTGAACTAGTAACCTACTTGAAGTAAGAGTGCTCTCTAGCTGGTGTGAAAAAATCCTTTAGGATCCATTATCTCAGAATGGTTTGCTTTGGAAGGG
>VYZQ01060555.1:0-10035 GCA_013400655.1 Mystacornis crossleyi
TGAGAACAGGCAGGACTTGGCATAAATCTTATGTATCCTAAAGCTGCTATATCACAAAAAAATCACCATTGCAATGTGCATATATAAAGTAGGAACCCATCATGTTCTGCCTCTAAGGCTACGTTTCCTCTCTGGAAGTACATAAGGATTTTAGTTACTAAAAGCATGGTGTTACTCAATTTCAAGAGTACATATATAGGCAATCTTTATTTTCCTGCCATCTTAATTGTAATTATCAACTCCGTGCTGCCTGAGTGGTTTAACTGTGCAGAACTATTCTTATTAGAGTTGCTATTCCTATTTTGTGAAACAAGACTAATTTAAACCAATAATCACTTCTAGAAATAGATTGATAATGTATTCTTACTGTAAGAAGAGGGAATGTTTTCATGTCCTGCTGAATAATCCTTCTTCAGCAAGTTTCTCCAGACTCCTTTAGGAAACATGGCATTTTGGCATTTTTGTTATACTGGAGTTCACAATGGCAAGCTCTTACATATATTAGGATGTGTCCACCTGCCAATACATACTGAGTTTCACCACACTCTGATGCTCTAAGGCTCACAGTCGATATTATAAGGTCCCACAACAATTGGATGTGAATTGAGTATAGTGGTTTTCAACTCCCTCTATTGGTACCTCTCAATTTCTTGACCACATGTCACCAAACGCCCCAGGAGTGCCTGAATTTCTCACATTCAGGTGTGAGAAAGTCCTCCCTGATACAGGTTGCAAACTACTGCTTTCAAGAGATGCACATTGATAACTCAGCAGCCATGCTGGAAGTGTTGTGGTGCTTGGACTGTGACACTATGTGACCCTACCTGACCAAGGCACAGCTCCATTTGATGTTTTGCCACTGTCAGAAAAATGATGAGGAAAAAAGGCAACAATAATGAGACTCGTATTTATTATTGTCACACAGCACATTAGCCAGGCAGCTCTTAAAACACTGTCAGGATAGCCTAAACTTTCAAAACTAGGCAAGACAGAGACTGTAGTCTAAAGCTACAATAAATTAATTTCAGAAACACGTAACCAAAAAGATCTACTGAAAAGCAGATGCAAATCAACTGTGAAAAGCAAAACAGAATCACAGAACAAGGAATTTAGAGGGCACCACTGGTCAAAAGTACAGAGGCTTTATGAGAAAAAAAATCAAAACCAACTTGACTTTCAAGTAGACATTTCAATAATTAATTAGAATCATCACAGTTTGATCTTTCTCTGCCATCCACCCCCCACCCTTTCCATTTCTTCTTCTCTTGTTTTGAAGTTTATGACCAATGCTTTGTTTTGAAGAATTTAAAGCAGCTGGCTGTCTTCTTCAAGATTTAAGGAGCAAAACTTTATTTCATGCTTACCAACTGATTGTGAATGTTGGGTCATAGGGAGTAGTGGAAGCGTTGGCCATGTGTTGCAATCCTTCCCTTTAACCAAACCAATTACTTAGACCTTTAGCATGGCCCTCACCATATCCTAGCCTGGCACACAGAAGCAATCCCTGTAGTAGTTTTTTAACCATGCATGACCATATGTTCCTTATGAGTGGAACTAAAGGTAATGCACAGTATAAAACAAAACTACCCAACCAACTTTGAAACACAAACACAGCCAGAGAAGTGAAGTGCAAAAGCATGGTAAAAAGGCTTTTCACATCTAGTTTCCTGCTTTCTGCCATGTTGCTTTCAAAAGGCAGAAGCACTTCACAGCAATGATGTCTATATATAAGCTGCTGAAGTACTGTCTTGTCTTCAGTGATTTTTATGATGATATTCTCTAATGCACTTTACAGAAATGTAACACTAGGCAAAGCTTTCTTTTTATGAAGGAAACAAAAAGAATAATATATGGCACATAGCATTAGCACAGAGGTGGAGCATCAGACAACAAAAGCTGATCTCTTGTTTCCTTTCGCTTTCCCCCCTTTCTTCTGTTATTCTGATAAGATCACTCTGTTATATTTATCGCTTTCAACCTCAATTTTCTGGTCACCCTATGTTAGGAAAATAAGACTTTCCTTTCTTCTACTAACATTAGAACATGGTATCTCTAGCAAACATGTTCAGAGCAGATCCTGTAGCTGTTCAGGATTAACTGAGGGACCAACATAATTCAAGCAACAGCTTGGTATTTATCTAGATGTTTAATACCAAACAAAGGAATTTAATGATAAATACAAAGCACTAAAAAAAGCAAGTACTATCCACATATATAAAATGGTCCATGTGTACAGTGAAGAGGTCAGACAAAACTGAAACTTGTAAGAAGAGACTTTCGCCCAAGAAGAGGTTGATAAGTACTTACTAAATGTTTCTTTTCTAGTAAAAAAGCATTAATAAATTATGCCAAATTAATTGCAGGCTCTTTGTGTTCTCACAAATACATACCCAGTGAAGGTACCTGCTGGTTTTGTTCCCAAATTTGATCAATTTCACAGTATTTTTACAGCATTTTACAGGTGTATTGGGGGGGGGGGGGCAGGGGGCAGGCAATAGACTTGAGTCAGTTGTGAGAAAAACAGAAGTGTCAGCTTTCCATGGGCAGACACAGCCAGTCCTCCAAATACTTTGGCCATTAATGGATAGATCCTATAGACATATTACATCCTAGTTTGCTATGACGTGACAAATGTTATGGTATAGAATACACCCTTAGGCTGTCTGCCCACATATCCACTTGACAGACTCAAACACTGCATGATCACCAGCATGGGTGTTCATACCCTCCCAGCTTCTTACAAGAAACAAATGCCAGTTCTGACTTAAGATATTCAGGCCCACTTAGAAGAGAAGAGCAGAGAACTCCCGATTTACACTCATTCTGAGCCCTGGAGGACNAAAACAGAAGTGTCAGCTTTCCATGGGCAGACACAGCCAGTCCTCCAAATACTTTGGCCATTAATGGATAGATCCTATAGACATATTACATCCTAGTTTGCTATGACGTGACAAATGTTATGGTATAGAATACACCCTTAGGCTGTCTGCCCACATATCCACTTGACAGACTCAAACACTGCATGATCACCAGCATGGGTGTTCATACCCTCCCAGCTTCTTACAAGAAACAAATGCCAGTTCTGACTTAAGAAGATATTCAGGCCCACTTAGAAGAGAAGAGCAGAGAACTCCCGATTTGCACTCATTCTGAGCCCTGGAGGACCTGGTGAAACTGGTACTTAACACAGAAATAGCATCAGGATTGGAGCATCTGAGATGGTCTGTCAAAGGCCTTCGACAGGTCTTGGAAAGGTTCTACTGAGAACAGTGTAAGACCATTGCAGCAATTTCTTTTCATTCAAGAGATGGATGTCTGGCATATTTATTTCATAAAGTGAGAACCAGTATCCCAAACAAATAGCTAGAATGAGTATTATTCAGTCTTTTTCCTGGCAACCAGCTTAAACGACCATGTCTTGCTTTTCTGGGAAACCTGCCAGGTGAGCTTTGAAAGGATTGCAGTGCTGACGGCAGAGTCTGGAGGGTTCGTTCCATGTGCTAACCAGAGGTCTGCTAAAATAATCAGGAGGAGGAGGCAAGGCCTTCATCCTGCACAAGAGAAGAGGGCTGGAGCATAATGCCATTGCCGGGGGGGACCAAAAAGGCTATTAAGCTCACTGGGGCATGAACTGTCTTTTACCAATGTGTTTGCACAGCTCTAGCACTGAGGCACCCCAGAGTAAAGTCTTTAAAAGTGGTTAAATGACTTATGCTCTTAAAAATCTATTTCCAAAAGTGAGTAGTATAACTTCCATTTACTCCCTTCACTGGGCCTGGGGTGCAATTCCACTCCCACTTGCCTTTTTTTTTTTTCCTCATTCCTGATGAAAAAATTACTACCTACTTACTTACCTGGTTCACTTGTGATTCTACTGCTTACAGTGACTGTGCCTCATGAAATTATCTCCACGCCTAGAAGAGGGGGGTGGCACCAAATGATGTTTTACCATTTTGTGATGTCACCGCATTTATTGAAAATTAAGTTTTGAAGAAAAAAGTGAATAACCAAACAGAATTCTTAAATCAGAATTAATCCAAGCTACATAATGAAGAGCTGCCAAGTGAAAAATTTGCTACTGTGACTTACATATTGAACTGATTTAAATGACCTAATTTAGGAAAACGCATTTTAGAATGTCATTCTGTCAGTGTGGAAAACTGGTGCTGTAAGAGTCAGTAATCATCATCCTTCTGATAGTATTAATGTGAATTTTCCTATTATATAGTATAGATTATTAGCTGTTTCATCCCTAAGGAAAACACTGATATTGACAAAGGGAGAATTTCACTTTGAGTGAAAAAGCCACACTTGGCAAGGAGTTTAAAAGCAGAATAGTATTTATGTATAATGAGAAGATTATAGCTGATCTCCTTGACATTATTCTTCCATAAAATGATGGAAACATTAGAAATTTATCTGAACTATGCTAAAGTAGGTAAATATTGAAAGGAAACCTTACAGCCAGCTACACTGAGGCAACATCTGAAAAGCCTATTGTCCACCCTGTTAGGAATAGATCTTTTTACATTGCAGGTGTCTAAAACCAAATAGAGGTTGTTACAGGTAACAGTGCAAACCACCACAGAGCAGCTGATGGAGGAATTGACCTAAGTGATCACAGACCCTTATGCTGCTTGTTCACTCTGTTTGAGTTTTAAAGGCCCAGAAATAAAAAATGAGGCAAATGATATATCTCTTTAATGCAGCTGAAACATGGTATTCATGAGTATTCCCTATTTATGTGTTTTTTAAAAGGTAGAAGAACAATATTGCACCACTACGCCCAGTTACAAGAGGAAGTCACCATGTCAGTGGTCATACTTGCAAATTAGTTTCAGGCTTCTGGTAGACATTATTAAAAAAAAAAGTCAATCAAGAGCAGAACTGCCAACTACAGCATAAGGGTATTATCTATCACCCCAATTGCAACCTTAAAACTGCATAACAGATCATTGTTGGGAGAAAAAAAAGTCAAGCACAGACTAATGTAATCAAGAGACTGATTATTTGACCGAGGAAAAAATTAGTATCCTGTGCATAGAGAGGTTTCTTTTTGGATTACAGTGACAAATGCTTCCTGATCTTTCTAAGACCTGCACACATCTGCTGATGGTTCATTCAACAGCCCTTACAAGAGGCAAAGATTTTCTTAAGTAGGTGCTTGAAACTGCATTGGCATTTTTAGAGGAAAATCAAAACAGTTCCTTTGGTCTTGGTTTGTGAATATAGTTTCAAGAATGTAGTTTCAAGCATAAAAGTTTTAAAAATCAGGGCAGGAGCCTTTGGGAAGGGTATACACAAAAGAGACACAATACAGTAAGCAGACACAAGTAACCAAACGAATTAATGCTTGGGTTGGGACAACTGCTGTAGTTTTCTACACGTTATTTTAAAAAATATTTATTTTAGATATTTTTCCTGATAAAAGTACTTTATACCTTTCACATTTCCTATAGTAGCAAAGCCAAACACTACTGGGTACTACTGCCGCTATGCAAGAAGAGAGAATCATTTTAGAGGTCTTCAATTTCTGAAATCCAATTTTATCACATACATTTCCTGAAAACTGGGTTCCATTTTCCTCTATCACAATATAGAATTATTTGAACATATATTAAAATTAGTTATACTAACCTGTACTTTAAGAGCAGTCACAGTTTCAAATGATAGATACCCATTAGAAGGAACAAGTTGGAGTCATTGAATCCTTTATACAATATTTTTGTAAAAATTTAAACATCATTTTGAGAAGCAGAAAACGTACCAGTCCAGTGATATCTGTCATTACTCATTTTTCACATACTCGACATGATTATTCATTACTCAAAAATGACATAGTTAAATGCTAACTCTTGCTAAAATATTGATCATAATATGTGGGGGCATATAATTTATCTGAATCAAGTGAAATATGTTTTCCTCAGCAAGATGATGAAAGCTTGTCTCATTACAGCATCATTTCTACTGAAGTTTCCACCATTAGTTAGTTTAATGACTCTGTGAACATTTTAATTGAGAAGATCCCTGTACAAGTTGCTCATTCAAGACACATGGATGGGTTTGGATTTGAGGATGAGAGAAATGTGCAGTCAGCTGTGCTCAGCCTGAGAGTGCAGGCAGAAGGCAGAGAACCAGGTACAACAAAATACCCAGACCAGGAGAGGCAGGAGAATGTGGAGAGGAAAAGGCAAGGTGTTGCAAGCCAGGAGATGTTAAAGGATGTAACTTGCAAATAAGAATACTCAGGCTGACAATGTGGTGTACAAATATGTATTGCTTAAATTGTTCTCACCTCCTGAAAAAAAAAAAAAAGAAGCACTGAAGACAGTGGAAAACTGCACTGCCCTTTGAAAGTCAAACCTGATAAGAAAAGGTAAACCTGGCTATGACCAGCCCTGGTTTCACTCTGAATATGTACTTCAAAAAGGAGAACAAATTAACCCACACTCTTGCATCATCCCCTGCCTCCCCATGATTCACATACATTCAAAGGAAAACTCAGAGTAAACCACTATTTAATATCAGCTGCATGCTGCTGGTCAGCAGATCTGTTCAAGTGGTGCGCTGCTCTCCTCTGTGGGGATATGAGCTGGGTCTTTATATTTCCATGAAGTCTGGTATTGCTGTCAGGAGCAGCACACCAAAGTGCTGACACCAAAATAACTTGTGGCTGTCTTGTCCTTGTGACTGATAAATTAAGGAAGGTGTTACTACTGTGGACTATGTTCCCTCTGTGTATGTGGAAGTAGGGTCATTCCCACCAATACACAAACTTCTCTGAAAATAGAGTAATCTAGGAAAATGGATACAAGTAATGTCCTTATCTAATCTGAAAAATATCCTGGGAATGGTGAAAGACTTTTATTTCTAGCTACTGAAACAAAAGCTGAGAAGAGCTTGAGTGATTTGCCTGAAACCATAAAGTTCTACATATTTCAGTCTGAATGTCAGATCAAGCAATAGGGCAAGGAGAAGGAGCCTCAGGTTGTGCCAGGAGAGGTTTTAGATTGGATATTAGGGAAGATTTCTTCACTGAAAGGGCTGTCAAGCATTGAACAGGCTTCCCAGGGAAGTGGTGGAGTCACTGGAGGTATTTACAAGATGTGCAGATGTGGCCCTTGGGGACACGGTTTAGCAACGGGCTTGGCAGTGTTTGGGTAACATTCGGACTCGATGATCCTAAAGGTCTTTTTCAACCTAAACAAATCTATGATTCAGCTACATGGAAGCAATGCTACCACCGTGCATCTCACTTTTATGAATAGAAAGAGCAGAGAAAAGCACAGCAGTTTAAAAATGTCATTTCTATTAGGAAAAAATGGAAGGGGATGAATCTCTGAATATTTCTCAGAATGCCATTTTATTAAATGCATCAAAACCTGGAAATCTTAAGCCTAAAAAAGAAGAAATAAATTAAAACTAATAGGATTCATTCTAAACAATTTCACATTCTACATAAAGAAAATGAAGTGTTTGACATAAGCATTTCATAAGCAAGATGATTTACATTATTTTTACTTTGTTTCTGATTATTTGATATAAAAATATACAACCCTGCATTCATTTCTAACTTGTTCTGTAGAATCTTTGCTGAACCTTTCTATGAAATCACGCACATGCAGGATCAAAACAGAGAGATGGGAAGCAGAATGTGCTTCATTATGGCAAGTACAGCTCATACACTCCTCCACAACACAATTTATTAGTATCTAATAGAATTGTAATGTTTCTCATTCTACGTTTTTACAGCTGCATCAAAATATTAAAGTGTGAATTGCAATTAAACTCACACAGTGCTCTTAGCATAATTTCCCTTGTATTAATACTTAGCAAACCAAGTTATTGGCGTAATATTACTCTTGATACTGGTTGTCATAAAGGGATAAAGCCTCCAAATAGTAATAAAGTATATTTTACTGGAGAGAGAGCAGCAGTACAAAAAAACATTATGCTACTGGAGTTGTTAATTTCTGTGGAAGGGGCTTGGGAGAGAAAGGCTTTTGACTCTTTAAATTACAGTTTGCAGGTTAGTACATCAACTCACTTTAATCTCACTTAAACAGGTAATTTACTTGCTTTCTGAAAACACCCATGTGCAAGGAAATGCCAATGCACTCCAGGGATGAGTCTATGATTGCTTGGCTCTAGTCACCAATAATGGTATGAATTCTGCTAAGCTCCAATTTAAATGTATTTGAAGTATTTAAAGATTTTAGAGGGGTAAAAATGGAGAGGAAATATTTGTTTCCTGTAACCTCAATTTATGCATGCATGGTCTGCTTGACTAAAGAATTTTTAATCAGAAGAGCTGAACTACTACTTGCAAATGGCAATAGGTACATTGACTTGAGAAAGAACAATTGCAGGTGTGATATTCCTGCTTATGTAATCTCTTAGGAAATTCAGAAGTTATTTTGTATTTCCCATCTGCTTCTTAGATTTGGAGTTGGCTGTAGCTTTTTGTGGTTTGTAGTTTGGAAGTGAACTCTGCAGAAATGTGCTTATGGGAGAAATGGAGAGCTTTAATATTTTCTTATGGAGGGAAGAAAGTGGCTAAATTGAACGCCATTAAGTGGACATGACTTTGATAAAATTGTCTGGGCTAGATAGTTCTATAAAAGAATCTGGAGGTAGAACTGAAATGTCAAGAATTACATTTTTCCCGCTTCATTTAGGAACACACCAGGTAAAACAAACTATTTCCTATTCTAAGTGCTGACCCACAGTGTAACCAGAAGTGGAGCTGCACTATGGGCCAACATGTTTGATCAGGCTGTGCCTGCTTACCAAGGGCTGGAAGTGAAGAGGACTTGGCCACGCAGGCTGCAACCAAAAACCCAGTGAGGCTGTGTAGTTCTCCCTGTAAATCACGTCATGAAAACAAAAGACCATTTTATTAAGTTAACAATAAAATCTCAGTCTCAGGGTGATGCTGAAGGAGGTTTTGAAAGATTATCTTGACTTATTTCAGAAAGGCTTGTGGTTTTGCAAACATCCAGTATGTGTTATTGATAAAGGACCCTCAGTTGTTTCCTTCCAACTTGCAAAGCTTTTTCTGTCAGTGGAGATTTCTCTCCCTTACAGAAAGAAGTCCCTTTGCACCATGATTAAATACCACTGGGTAGGAGAGGTGAATCTGAACAGACCCCCAGATTCAGGTCCATTCATTTTCACACATCATGGAACAAAATACAAATAAAAACAAACCTTCCAAAACTGCTGCAAGCTCCAGTCCTACCTTCCATTGATGTTAGATTGTTTTTAACAGATTTGGCTTCTGTCTGTGACCATTACTGATGATAGATCCTCTGATCTGGGTAGGCTGAACATGAGGAGTCTGTATCACAGCCCACAGAATCAACACTGTGGTGTCTGGGATTTGCTGTGTCATTCATGAACTGCCAAGATAACTGTATCACTGCAATGTGTCACACATTTCATATTTTTCCTCTCCTTTTTTTCTCCCTCCCTTATATTTTATCTCCCAGAAATTTAATCTGTCCTGCTTAAGACACCAGATACCAGAATAGACCAAAGTACTTGAATAAGATGAACAGGCCATTAATTGCCACCAGCCTGACCTCACATCAGAAGCTGCCTCCCTCCTCACGCGGCGTGGGGAGGTTAATCTCCAAACTCTGTGCTGCTGTGCCCGGCACAATAATCACTCCTGAGCTGCGTGACATTATTTTGCTCATGAGGCTATGAGAACATGGTGAGCTGAAGACTACAAAAGTAGTATGGTGACAGTCTATATTAAAAAAAAAAAAAAAGGTAAGTATTCAAGGGTCTAACCCAAATTTTATTTAAATTCGGTAGAAGTTTCAAACATAGCCCCTAATATCTTCAGCACATCTTGAAAGGACCTTGAGCACCCAGGGCTGTGGCTAAGTTTACCCATCTAAGTTTGGCTGAAACTAAAATTCTCCGTTCCTTCTCCTCTATTCCTCATGGCATGTTGCCTAACAGTATAATTCACAGAAAAATTATCAAAATATTATTAAGAAATGTCAGTCCTCTCAGCCATGCTCC
>VYZQ01060555.1:10056-20887 GCA_013400655.1 Mystacornis crossleyi
TCAGCCATGCTCCTTTCAGACATATAAGAAGTGTGTGGCAGCCATAATAAAGTCATGATTAGGAGTGTCCTTTAAATCACAGGAAAGGGAGGCAGAGTAGATGTACCCTGTTCCATCTCTGAACAGGCTCTTTGCTTGACTGTGAACAAATACATAACCAGCAAATGCCTGGGCATAACTCAATTCTTTCATGCCTGTAAAGATATTAATACTTCTGCGCTTCCTACCAATAGCAGTAACATCATTTTCTCCCTGTACATCAGGTGCCATGGACAAACCAGTCCAGAAGCTGCTTCCCTGCTCAGCCCAGTGTTAGGGCCAAGGAGAGGCAAAGCAGCAGCTGAACCACAGAGCACAAGAACAGAGGCTGATGGGATCCTGGACATTAGCAATGGACACAGTTACCTCAGAGTTAGATGAGGAAGGAGCAAAGGACCTAGAAGAAAGAGTCATAGTACTAAAGACTGTCTTCTGCATGAGCACCACCAGTTCTCAGTCTTCTTCCAGCCCTGTTTCTGCTAACAAGCCCACACACGCAAACCAAGGCAGGCATGCATGTGAGAAGTGATCCATTTGTCCCACAATAATGTTACTCTAATTAGCCATTTATCTTTGGCACTTAGAACTAGATCTGAAAAGGAAAATACATTCTTCAATGCCTGCTCTTTTCCTACAAAGAAATAACAGCATGGCCTCTGTGGAAAACACACTCAAAAATGAATTTGGGTAACATCAGGACCTTTGTGAAATAGTGTTTAATAGCGACTCCAAGAGAAACTGAGAAGAGATTGTATGCTAATATAATCAAGCACATCTCTGTGTGTAGCACTAGGTTTGTGTTGACTGCTTCACATTTTGAAGGAAAAACCCATGAGACAACAGAAAGGGGTGAGCCCTCAGAGCATTATTCTAGGGAGTTACTCCTGGCTAACTTCCAGAGAGGATACTCCCAGGGTGGATACTTCTATTCTAGGACACAAACACCTCATTTTGGATTGCTTTAGTCTTTTTAGAAACAATAGCTCACCTGTTATATTTGGCAGATTGTGCCAAAATCCTCTTCCCTGGGTAGACACCCTCTTTATTGTAAAGAGCCTATTCTTAGGTCCAGGTAAAATATTACATGACCAATCTAGACATGAACTGATGGAAAATGCATGCATGAAGTATTTAATATATATGGCACCTGTCAGGGATGCTGTGGAGTTCTAGATCTTAACTGTAGCTCCAGCCTAGGACCAGTGGATGGATGGAAGATGCAGAAGCTTCAGTTCACTTGTGGCAACATTGCCGTGGGTATGCCTGTGTCACTGTCGCTCACAAAACAGCTACCCCAGGAATGTGTTGGACAAGGACGCTCCTGATCCTCAGACACTGTAAAGCAGTGGGGTCAATCCTATCAAAGGGTTCTCTGTGAGCCTGTTCCTTCCTCAAAACAAGCCCTTCAAATCCGAAATCCACCTATGTCTCCGTTGCCAGATTTGAAGCAGATACTGGATTGTTTTACTTCCTAAGTTTGGACATAGCAAACAACCAAAAAAACCTCAAACCAACTCAAATCAACCCGAAACCACAAAGTAATACACATGGGAGATGTGAGCTTTTCTTAAAGCTGAAATGATTCTTTCATAAAACAAAATATTTCTGTTAGCCCACTCTTGCTGTAAATATAATCGGTGCCAAAAGGTACACTGGCTTTCCTAGCCTCATTTGTCCAGCTTAGTCATAAGATGGTAAAGAGGCCAAAGCCTAGATGCCAGCTAAAACTGTGGCAAAGCCACAGGTGAAGACTAGATTGTACTGTTCTTCTGGTGTAAAGAGTGAATAAAGGCACCGAAAAATGATTTGACTTATAGACAAGGTGACAGTATTTCTGAAATAAAAGATTGGAATATTTTCACGATGACTTTTTTAGGGTCGTAAAGAAGACAAAATGCCCATTTACCAAGGATGCGTGCTGGTGGTGTTACTGCCAGCCCGCGAGGCGATAGCAACACTTGCATATCACTTCCAGTGCAGGTTTATTTCCAGACACTCCGTGTTCTGGAGACATTCATCATACGCCGCCAAACTAACGTTAACATCCACTTTGAGCAAAGGAACAGATTTAAATGTCTCTGCTGAGCTGACTTTTTCTCTCTTCTGTTCAGCAGACACATCACTTGTTCTGCTGGGCTGTTTATCCCTGGCAAACATGGAACAAATTCTTCTCAGCCTTGGAACACAAGCAGCTTGTAGTTATTAAGACAGAAAGACAAGCAAAAGAAGAAAACTGGGTCATTGAGATGTCAGGAAAAAAAGAAATTGCTGAGATATCAGGACAGAATTAAAAAAAAAAAAAATCAAGATTGTCCCAACTTTTGTTATAGAAGAGACAAGCAGGAAGGATCTTCAAAAGAAGGTAAGGATTACATTACAGTGCTAACATTGTGACTTCTCCCAGTTCCCAAAGGGATGGCAAATCCAATAGCTCATGACCAGAAATAAAGAGCAATTGTAGCTGGGCAAAGGAAAATTGATACCTTTAAATGTATAATCTCTTATGGTGGTGCCTCCCAGCAAAGAACAGAAGCTGGACTGGTGGGTTTCCAATGTAAACTTATGGCATTCTGCTTAATTCCACTTTTATTTAATGCCTCTGTCCTTTATGTGGCATTAACTTTAATGTAATATTGAAAGCTTTGTTTTTTTTTTTTAATAGCATCATAAGTGTAAATGTAATAGTTATATAACAATAATAATAAATCAGGAATGTACTAGAGTCACTGCAATAATTAATAATAACATTAAGACACAGTTTATGATGTATCTAAAGTTCAGTACCTTAGAGAGTTAATTAAGCCCTAAGTTAATTGGCAATGATCTTATTTCTAGACAGGAAATGTAGCCGATTAGCTTGTTTATGCTTAAACAAGTAACTGAGGTCACGACAAGACTTTTTGGGGTGTTACTGATTGATTTGTAATTTGTTAATTAATTTTGATTGACTTTACAAGTATCGTGCTTAATTCTTTGCTTCTAGGGAAAGGAAGCTACTGACATGACTGGTGGTAAGGTAAAGTCAATCACCATTTTCACGGTACAAAATGTGTAGTTTTCATAACTCCACTTGTAAGATGCCACACTTACAAAGAAAAAGCTTTTGTGACAAAGTGCAAATCAATTTACTGCTTTTATAACTTCATGCCTACCTTTACCCATCATAGAGTACCCAGTAACATCAGAGATGCCAAATTGTATTTAGCCATTCTGACGAGTACTGCTTTGTCACTCTGTATGTTTCTATTTTTAATTGCACGAGCATTACCATCTTATTGCTTTAGGAAATTATTACGTCGAAAAATAATTAACAGATAAATATATGAAAACCAAACCCAAGAAATGTTTTCCAGATTAGAATTGTAGGGAAGAAAACCAATCCTTTGCAAAGTGACTTGTTTTCATCGCAGCAACCTCTTGAAGCTTTTGTAATTGCAAGTGGCTTCTCCCCACATAGCCTTATCCAGAACCAATCCACCAATTGTTGCACAGATTTCAAAAAACAAAGCATGGTGTTAAAATTCAGCTCATGGGAAAGAAGGAGCCCAAAAGGACCTTTAGCTCGTGGCATCTCCAGTGAAGAAATTCTTTAGCTGCACAGTCACATAACATGGGATAAAATTAACAACTCATTTACCTTGCCTTCTGCCATTTGGGACCAGAATAGAGGCACAAAGTAATAAAACGCCAGCAGTGGGTGACAGTGCATGGGTGTGCATCTGCCTGGGACAGGCAGAGTGGGGTGAATTGGGCAGCAGAGCTGCTGCTGCAAATTCCTGTGTCCTATGGGAGAGCCCTCCACCAGCACGGCTCAGGCACCTCCTGCCTGCAGTGCCCCAAGGGACCGGCCACACAGACAGACTTTCTGTTCTGTGCAGACTGGTCTGGGTAACAGAGATGGCCTCCCTTTATGAGGCAGATAAACCCAGAGATAATTAGAGGCCACAAATGATATGCAGGAAATTCATATCTAACACTACAAAAGCAGAGGGGACAAATCAGTTCCAGCAGGACAACGAGGCTGAACTGAGAAAAAGTAACAACACTTTCTTTTAAGATCGGAAGTGTCAGTTGAAATGCTAACACTTTATAAAAGTACAAAGAAGTGCAGATATGACTATATTTGAACCACTACTGCCCAGAAACAAACAGCAAATGGTATAAAACTGAAACTACTTTTCTGCTGTATATCCAGAGTAGTTCCACAGTGATAAAAATACTTTCCTTCCTTATCCTCATTCCCTCTTCAAGTTCAGTCCCTCTTTTTTCCTCATTAAAAATCTCATAGCTCAGGAATTAATTGACAAACCAGGATGGTTTTTTCCCCCTTTGTTAATGGGCCTGTTATCACTTAACAAAATATCGTGGCAATTTAGAAATTATTCTTTATATTTACCCAGCACTCTTCTACTTAATTATGTTTTATTTAATTGCTGGAGTTTTCTACTTCCTGCAAGACCCACTTCAGTATCCCTTGAGTACCACTATTTCACACTATTCTGACTTTGGGCCGTACAATTCATAGCAAAGCATTAATTTTCAGTTTTATCATATACTCAGTGTTGAACACAACCAAACACTCCACCCTGACCCGCTTTGTAGCTGGATCAAGTACTTCTCTAGCATGATTAGTTCTCCAGTAGTGAAAGGTAGAAGATATCCTTTAAATAAACAGTTCCTTTTCAATAAGGATATGGGCTGATTTACCACACTTGTCTCCTCTGGCAGAGCTAGCATCAAATTCCTAGACCAAACTGCGTCCAAAACTTGCAGTATTTTGGAGGCAGCCACCCCAGCACCGAGGGAGGCCATTTATTCACATATGCTGAGATTCAGTCCAGGGCTTCATTTGTGTTATAGGTAGATTTACTTCCTAAGAATCATTGGGCCAGTTCTAGTTTGAAACGTGCCTTTTGTGCCACTCTCTTATCCAGAAAGCAAGTCCATCCATTTAGGAAACTAAACCAAGGTATGATGTCTCCAGTATTACTGTGGGAGAGTTCAGGAATAAATGAGCATTTTATAAGGAAAAGCTATGGGGTTCTCTGTCCCGATTATTATCATTTTCCCTACTCTTATAGTATATCTGTCACAATTGGATCCTGAAACCTTAAGACTCTGCTATGAGCACTTATCCTTTATTTCCACATTTGCAGCCTAATTTTTAAAGTATTAGAGTGAATTTTTATTTCACTGGAGAGGGAGTTATCTTTCAGCTTTTGTGGTACAAACACCTTCCACCTAGCAATCTTCTCCCTCCACCTGAACCAGGGGAAATCCCCTACACCCAGGTATAAGGTCAACCCTCTCCTCACCAGGAATTTTGCTTTTCTTATAATCGAAAGCAAACATAACAAGAGCAAATGTTTTAGTGTGGCCCTATCTGTAATTTTATTTTATATTGTGTGAGACAACCAAACCTCTTTTTTGTAGGGTTGAAAATATCATCATATAAAACTCTTACGGTTTAAAA
This sequence comes from Mystacornis crossleyi, assembly GCA_013400655.1. Classification (NCBI taxonomy): domain Eukaryota; kingdom Metazoa; phylum Chordata; class Aves; order Passeriformes; family Timaliidae; genus Mystacornis; species Mystacornis crossleyi. Next base: position 15,569 of record VYZQ01060555.1, read on the forward strand.
ACCAAAATTACTCAGTCAAGTACCATTATAAAAATAAAATACACTTTAAAAAGTAATAACGGTGATGTCCTCATGCTATATAAGACCTAGAATACAGATAACAAGTGGTTATCAAGATTTTATTTTCAAATATATTGATACAAAAGTTCAATATGCAACATATTTAGCTCTCTTTAAGCAGACTGAAATAGTTCCTTCAGTAGAATGACTAGAGAGAAATCCTTCACAAGTTTATTCACAGGGGTAGAGCCTGACCTCAGACGAACTTGCGCCATGCAACGCACAGGAGCCCAGACTGGCACAGGGAACCCAGGTCCAGGGGGATGAGCCACGCTTGTGAGGTGTCTCATCAGGGCTCATTAAGGTTTATTGGCTGTGACAAAGCACTCTGGCAGCAGAGCCCCATGGGGCTGGTGTTCCACTGCTGGAACTGGGCCTGGGTTTGGCCCAGAGACTCCACATGCCTGTGGATCAGGGTGAATTTAAGTTGCTCTTGTCCCCCAGACACCATTTTAAGGATATTCATATTTCTATATTCTTGAAGGCAGGGGCCAGGACAAGGTGCTACTGCTGGGGAACAAACTAAAGCACAATGGTGAAAGACACAGAGCTGGCAAATTCTTCTGGGCAGCTTTGCTCTCCATGCCAGGCCAGTGCTTACACTGTTCTCTTTGGGACTGCCTGCGCAAGACAATGCAGTAGAAACTTCTGCTTTTAGGATCCTACCCTGAATTTTATGTTCTGCTTCAAAATCTATCTAAGTTACAAAACTGTTATGCCACCAATTTTTCTCTTTTCCTCGTCTATGCTCTTTGGAGACAAGACTGCCTGTAGCATTTCTGCAAACCTCTCTCTTCTTGCCTAGTCAACATAAAGTCAATTAAAAATATATTAATAGGCACAATCCTCAGATGCACTCATTTACATAAAAATAGGGCCAAATGGTCTTCTGTGCCACCTTTTTTTTGAACAGATACAAAATGCCTGGAGAGCACTGTAAAGATTTGGTTGTTTCCTAAACAGTAGTGCCTGCACTGATGCTGTTTCTAGTACATGTCAGTTTGCTCCCATTCTTCTTAATTACAAGTGGGACTTCAAATAAAACAAAATAAATTCTGATGAGGTATGCAACTCTTAACAAAACTAATACCCTGCTCACAGATGCTATGCAATTTATGAGTAGTGTCCTCTATGTAAGACCAAGACAAAATGCAGAGCTACAGACACATGAGAAGTTAAAGCAGATTGGCCTAAATTTGATTCTGGGGTTTTGGTTGGCTTTTTGAGTGTGTTTTTTGGGTTGGATTTTTTTGTTATTGTTTGGTTGGTTTTTTAATTCTGTGTGGTTTTAATAACTGTGATTAATCATTAGTCTTTGTATAAACATGGGGAGAAAAGGCAGGATTATCAGGGTCATCTTACTTTGTGAACACAAAAATATATAGGTAAACTTCATCAAATGCAATCTGTCCACGGAAGTCATCATTTTATGAACTGTTGCAGCAATCTCGTTTTAGCAGTCATTTACTTGTGTTGCTGGTGATGGGGACACGAGCAGCACATGCTCATTCTGCCAGAAATAAGTGTTACTCCTTTCTCCAGCCCTGCCTTAGCCAATTCTCCTCTCCCTTCCCTCTCTTGGTTATGGTTTGATGTTTTAATTTCAGAAGTTTGTTTCACTGAAGATTTTTGGTTGGGTTTTTCTTTTGAGGAGGTGAGTGAGAGGGGGAGGAAAGTTCAGTTTATAAGGTAATGATCTTGTTATCCAACCCATTTCCCCATCCTGCTTTCAGTCGTTATAGTCATATACAGCTGCCCTCTGCAAATTAATATTACCACTGCTATGCTTCAATGCTTTGTATTTCCAGCCCCTTTAAACCTCTTACTTTAGAACAGTGTTGTGCAATAACATATTGAATAAATGAGTAACCACTTCATACTGCTCTTGTATTTATGAATAGCCAGAGAAATTTCTTTTTTGACAGTGAAAGAGAAATTAGATGTACTTTAAAGGCTTCTAAAGTGTATTTTCAGTTTCTACCAGGTGAAATCAAAGAGACAAAATTACTTTTTCCTACTTAAATATTTTATTGATTTTTCTTAGAACACCATCCTCCCTCCTCTCTCTCCAAGGCATGCATGATGATTCCCTGGCTATACCATAAGGCAACCTTTATAGATCTAGACCTGATCAGAGTATTTATAAAGGATGACCCATGGTAATGTTAAATGCATTTTAATGCGCATATTCTGCCTGTATAGACTTCTGCCCAGGAACTTTATAACAGAAGAACTGAATTTGATTTTCAGCCTGACAGGCTTGTCTATGAGAGCTGTGTCTGCAGTGCTAAATTACACCCATATTCTGGCTGCCTCTGGCTTCACACATCCCATGCACATTAATTGTTGCAACCAGAAACAAAATTGAGAGAGGCATGCGGGACTGTGCCTGAAAGCGGGGCACACTTATTGAAATTCATGTATTGCTCTGCTTGATTCCCCAAGCCACACGTGGGAACGCTCAGCCATAGGCGCCTGCATCACTGTCTCAGGGAGAAGGAGGAACTGGGGCAGAACAGTTCCACAGTGTGGTTTCACTGTTGGTCACAGCTTTTCAGACATGCAAGGCATAAACCAAGAACCTGGCCTGTTGGGTTTCAGTGCCTGCAAACACAGAATAAAATTCACCAGAGCTACTGTGGCAATTGTGTAGCAATTGATGTACAGTTAATCAGACCCCAGCTATTTTCTAAAAGTAAAAAGCAAAGCCTTGCAAGTTCTCATCACATGAAAGCAAAATAAGCTTATGCATTCCTCCAAACTGAGATCAAACTGTGTCCCCCAGATGTGCCAACAACCTGCCCAGCATTTTAGTGACAAACTTCTTTAGTCTTTCCAACACAGAAATAGCAAAACACAGCATTCTCAAATCAAAAAAATGAAACCTCCTACTGCACAGTAAGACCACACACAGGTACAGCAGCACCCATGTAAGTCTGCATGAGTGCTTTGGCTCTCACCAAAGCTTTGTACAGCCCTTTGCTGGGGCTGCTGCCTTAGAAGCCCCGGTTATTTCAGCAGGAAACTCTGCAGAGGGGCCATCCCTACCTCAGAGTGGGCTTGAAAAGAAAGATTCTTTGATTTCAGCAGCCCATTTCTTAATTCTTAGCAACTGGTATAAATCAGGAGCTCCATTCCAGTTGCTCCAGTGTAAAACCACTTTAGAGGGCAGATCCTTGTCTAGTCTTTCAACTTGCAGAAGCACCTGGACTCTGTCCAGGCTGGACTGGTTGGCTTTTTGCAGTTTGGAGCTGAAACAAGGAGAGAGCTGCATTTCACACAGTTCCACTGCTCATCTCTCTCAACCTGACAGAATACAGCCCTCAGGAAGGGTTACAAGTACACTTATTTTTCTGGTTAGATTGAGTCTTGCAAGTGCAGATAACTTTTTAATATTTTAAAATACATTTTGAATTACAGTTGTAATTAAGAAAGGAGATTTTTTCCCCATAGTCACATGAAATGGCCCAAGCAATTTAGTGTTCTAATTTTTATATTCATAGAGCAAATATTAGACTGTCCAGTTACATTATTGAACAACAGATAACAACCCTAGGTCACGCTGTATGTTCTTTTTCAGAAAATATATAATGACAAAGATTAAAAAAAGTATCCTTCTAAAACTACAGGGGTTTTCATATAATTTTTCTTCTGGCTTCAAACTGTAATTCTAACAGGAGAATAAGCCAAATTTTTTCTCAACATTTTCAAACCACTGCTTGCAGGACACTGCAACCCTGAACTGAGACAAGCACATATCTTCAAAGTAGTGACTTAATAATATATTTCCATTTATGCCAGACCCCTATGAACCCATTAGTCCAAAACTAGAGGCATAGTGCAAAATTATGCATGAGTGTCATCTGCTAATTGAAAAAAATGAAGCTAATTAAATATATATTTGTTCACCACAAGTTAGGAAAAAACATCATTTTGCCACTCCTATTTCATATTCCATTTCATAAGCAGTCCTTACAAACATCTACTTTGTGATAAATCATGTTTTTGAGGATCCTGAAACCCCACATTTTCCATAAATAAGTTTCCTTGAGCACTCGTCATCAGTTCTGTGTTCATACTTGACTGGATCCTATCATACCACATTCTTCAGGAAAGCAGCTGCTTTTCTGTCTTTGGTGTTTTAAAAAAATTGAGACTTAACACTTTTAATTAGATGTTTAATTCATGCTTTTGTGAGCTATTTCCTTCCAATCTGAATTTTGTCACACAACTATAACAGTCTTCCCACTGCCAAATTTTTTTTTTAAATGCTAACTCAGTGTCTCAAAGAATGTGTATTGCACAATTTGGTACAGAATTTGAAAGTGAAAGTCTCATTTGTGAGTAAAGTAGGAACGCCTAGTAACTGGCACAAGCTGTGGCTGTAAAAATATGCACTGTTCCGAACAAAAACCCCTCCAAAACCAAGGGAACAGTTTAAACACATTTCATAGGGCATACAGTAAATACTAAGTTTTAGGGACTAGTTGAAAGAGCAAATTGAGCAGAACATGGCTCTTACTGATGAGATAGAAGTATTTTACAACTTTAGTGGTTTTACTTTTAAAGAAGCAAATGCAGAAATATTCTTCAAAAACCAAATGAAATGTGAGTCAGCCATTTGAAGAAGGTGGCAAAGAGAAGCCCAGTTTTCAGAAGGAGCTTCCTCTTTCCACCCTCCCTGGCACTCAGCACATTCACAGCATTGCTTTCCAAACCCTTCAGGAGCAGCTGAGTGTCACTCAGCCAAATGATGTTCCCATTAAGAAAGCAGCACATGCCGTGCCTTTTTCTCTGCTGTCAGTTACTGTTTCTCATCACAGGCTGAGGGTGAGCAGGATTTGGCCTGTCCTCAGGACAGTATAATGGATTATCATTACTGGTAATAACAACACGTGCTCTGTAGACCAAGAGTCCTCGTTTTGCTGCACCTGGTGCTCCTGGCCCAAATTGAACAGCCCTGTTAAATCCACTTGTTAATCCCCTTGCTAACCTGGCAACCCAGCTCACATTTTTCTGAGCTTGTTGTACCTGTACATCCCCCACTATGCAGACTTGGGTGAGGCTCTTCAAACTGCAGGTTTCAACTGGGCTCAAGAGCAAACCCCATGGCTTGCCAAGTCACAAGCCCTGGGCTGAAGGCAGCTTCTTTTCCACAATGGAGACAGAACCTTGAGGACTTTCCTGAGATACTTAAGGTTGTTTGAAACTGCTGGTTCTGCCTGGACACTATCACTCTCCTTCAGAAAAAAAATATTT
>VYZQ01060560.1:0-13570 GCA_013400655.1 Mystacornis crossleyi
TTTTTTTTTTTAAGGCAACAACTTCGAGACTGATGATACTGTACTAGGGGTTGTTAAACTGTTTGGGACCCTTGCCATTGAAGGGGGATTGTGACAGCAGGCGATGGTACAGTCAGCACTAACGCTGTACCCTCTGCCAGCATTCAAACCTTGCAGCACGTGGCAGGTGTCTTCAGTGACCTGCCTGAGGCTGGCCCTTGGTCCTCTTAACTCTTTGAACTTTAAAATAAGGGGAAAAATACGGTCCCCTAACAAGTTTATTGGGAACTACTGATGGCAGTGTAGCTAAGTGGGTATGGTATCTATCAGACCAGGAAGGAATTTGAAACAGATGGTAGAGCCTTCAAAGGATGCTCTGGGTATGTACAGCTCATCCCAAGTCTTTGAGAAGTCGATGTCTTTCCACACTGGGAGCGTCTTATGCTCTTAAACGGGATTTGGGGTTTGATGGGACATTGCTGTGCAAAATTCATGCGAAGTGGTAAGACATTATCTTTTATTAAAATCTCTGTTTGAAAAAGGGAAAACATTGAGGAAAAACTTCCTTTGTTTGGAGTTGTTGGCTTTGGAAATCAGGGTTAGAGACAGGTTGTGTGATCTCTGCCTTTCTTACTTGATTCTTGAACCTGTTGTGCAAGTTCAAGAGTTTGCAAGTAGTCTGTGTTCCTTAAGATTGTGGTAGCAACCAGTCATGTGAGACAGTCCTAGTGAGAGGCTGTAACTTGAGTTCAGTCCTCCCCAGCCACCAAGGGTCTGCCTGAAACAGGGACACTAAGCTGTAGCTGAAGGAGGGGAGGGGGAGGGAAGAGGAAGCTTCAGGAATTTCACTAGGCAAAGATGTAGAGGAATCTAGTAATGTGTTCCCAAGCCATCTATTTGGCTCTGCTTGCAGGACTGATCATTTCTCAGTCTGAGCAGGCACGTTTTGGATGTAATTAAAAGAGCTGTCTGGTTTCTAGGCAAGGCAAAATGAATACCACAGCTAAACTGCAGAGAAATGGGGCTATACAGTGCCAGCCTGGTTCAGCCTGGTTTTAGGTGCTGTTGAAAATAGTTGACTGTAAGCTTTTATTAGGCTGGATTTCACTTTTGTGTCAGCTGCCTAGATTAGCTAATCACTCAGCTTTTGGTACAAGGTGAGGGCCTGGCAAGGGCACTATTTCTGTCCTGAAGGGTGGGATGTGTAAAAACAGATTTTGTGATTTAGGATGTTCTTTAAATAAACAAGTAGTAAACTCCCTTCCACATACTTAGTAGAAGTGCTCATTACTTGGCAGCACTAGCTAGGTTGAAAAGTAGGGACTCACTAATCAACAGCGAGTGTAATTGTTTCCTTGCTTTGTCTCTGAAGCATTGGGAATCTGCGAGGCAGCTGTGTGCTGCTGGGAGAGGGACCGCTGGCGTGATGCCTGCAAAAGGCACAGATGCTGGTGGAGGAGGCAGTTGGCTCCTTCCTTGCAGCAGAAGGTCATGGAATTTCACTGGTGATTTTTGTGGGGGCCTTAGAATGAAGTAATTAGTGATGGAGCAGAGTTAATAGCTCGACTTTCTCACTTATCTCTGTCCTTGTAATGCAGCAGTTGTTCACTAGCCTTGACCCACTAGAGAAAAGTGACTGCCTGTGAAGAGTTCTGTACAGCTAATGAATTAAAAAGCTGGGCTCTAAAAATAGAGCCTGATTCCTACTCTATTATCTACTCACTCTCCAAGCTGGAAAAAAACCACTGTGTTTTTGTATATCTCTTTTCTTTTCCAGCAGACAAAAGTCTAGTTCAGAGAACATCAAGCCAAAATACTCTGAGTGATGGAAACACTGCTGCAGCCACAAAAAAACCCAATTTGGATTTGAATTGGATGCTCTTTTCCGGGGCTTTGAGCAAGCACCAACTTTTTGATCCAATCCGTTAAATTGTTTGAAATGTAAAGCTGTATGAAAGAATGGAGAGCCTGTAGGTCGTTCTCTTTATATGTCAGGGTTCTGAATCAGCTTCAATTTAGTAATTACAGACAGTGTTTAGGTTGCAGAGTCTCGCTCCCTACAGTTAGGAAGTGTCTGAGCTACACTGCTTACACAACCTTTAATTCAGTGGCTATCCTGCTCTTACCTAATGGGCCAGAAGAGGCCTCTGGCAAAGCCAGGACTGGAACCCAGTTCTTCTGGACCTCTTGTCACTGCCTGAAATTTAGGAGAGCATGCTTTTCTTTGGTATCAAATGATGTTCAATGATATAATTAAAGGCTCTTACTGTAATGAAGATGACATTCAATCTCATTAAATACCGTGATCCATCCATCCATCATTCAGGGAAATGGAGAGCACGGGTATCCTGGAGATCAGGGAGCAGATGAGTGATTAAATTAAGCCTGGCTCTGATAAGACCAATGCTGGCTGACCCTGCTCTCTCAGATGGCAGGTACCCCTCTTCAAGCCTTCTCAGGTCTCCCTGCGTTTCTGGTGCCAGGCTTTGGGAAAGCCCTCTCTAGTTAATACGTTTGACCCTAGCTGACTCCATAGGGGTTTTGCAGTCTATCTCCTTGCACAAGAGCAGCAGAGGAATGCCTCTGGACCCAAGCTGGCTGTCCATGTACAAGTTGAGGAGTTCCCTTGGAAACTCAAGAGTGGAGAGGCACATTGAAGTGGAAAAAAATTAATAAAGGAGAAGGACAAAGAAGACAAGTAAGCTGGCTTTCAGTGGGGCTTGTTAGTACCTTGGTGCTGCCCGGTGACAGAGGAGGCTACAGCTAGCCAGGGTCCCACAGGGCTCATCAGCCAGGTCTGTGTGGGGCAGACCCCACGGTACAAACCTGGCTGAACGAACCTACAGCTCCTCAGAACAGAAAAGCTCCACGTGCCTGTGTCTCTGGCATCATTCTGCTTCCCTGAAACACCAGGCAGCAGCTGCACTTCACCAAACCCAGAGCAGGAGGACAGTTCTCATTTGGTGCTGTGAAATAAAGGTCCTGTGTCCAGTGCTCAAGCCCTCCATGTCACCAGGCCTTGTCACCAGGCTGTGTGTCAGCAGAGCAGCAGGCAGAAACCAAGACCCTGTTGACTCTGCATCGTGTTCACACGTGTAACGAAAATGAGCAGTCATCCCCTGAGAGCTCATCCACCAAGCAGAGGAAGTAGCTCATTAGTTCAGTGTTCACTCATTCATTTATTCATACAGTTTTCTTGCAGCATTGTTTCTCTGTGACTAACAAGCAATTATTTGAACCCTTTCCTTGTACGAGAATCACGGCCCTTCAACTCATCTGCTGTTACAATCAACCTGCCTCTCTCACGGGTTTCATGATTAGTCAGATAAGTTTAGATAGCAAGTTACACAACCTTTATAAATGATGTGTTTCGAGCTTTGTGTTTTCAGTTCTTTCAGAGCCATGTATAAAAAATAATGTTTTATAAGTTGCTTTGTTTGCAACTATTTGGAAAGCGGTTTTGCCAAGGCACAGTTAAACAAAGCCGTAGTGAACCTTTTAAGCAAAACAGAAAGTTTTGTATTACTTTCACTTTGCAAGTTACTGCTACAGTTGTTGGTGGAGAACATCTGTTTAACATCTTTTTTACAGAAAAAGACACAAAGATTCAGCTACGTAGGAAAAGTCAGTGTGCAAGTAAAAGGAACTTTCTTGAGGTTTGGGGTTTTTTTTAATGGAATTACAGAAAGTACTTGATTCAATTGGTCGTATTGAATCTGTAGAATCTAGTCTCCAATCTCAACCTAAGTAGTTTTATTTCTGATAGATGCCTGGTAGTCCATTCTTAAGAGTCAGAGACTAAAAACCCATATGAGCTAATAGTAAGATACTAAGTTTTTCATGTTAGCACCAATGATTTGTCCTGGAAAGGTGATTGCTGTCCATTGTAAACAGCAACTTTAAAGCAATAGTTATACCATATTGGTGGGAAACACAAAATAAGTTGATTACTGCAAGTTACACTGAAAACCCAATTCTTAGATTTATGATTTATGTTGCTGAGGAGGTAAAAAGAGAACACCATGAACAATTGAATCACTGTTCTGACTCCTGAGGTTAAATAAAAATCTCCAGTATGGTTATTACTTTCATTGGTTAGTTTAATAAAAAATAGAAGAACCATGAAGCTATGTAAAGCATATGGCATACGTGAGTTCTATTTTCTCCAGTGATGGCCCCATCTGTTTAGAACTGAAAACTTCAAAATGCCTCTCTAGCAAAAAATCTCACCTTCTAGTAGGTGACAACATTCTGAAATTCTAACCTATTTTAAGAAAAAATAATTTTAAAATAAGTTTTAAGTATGTATAATTATATTAGCCAAATTACGACAGTGTGGAAATGAACTACAGATATGAAATTTGATGCTTTTTGCAGAGTCTGCAAATTGTCCTAAAATCACATTAATTACATTGCAGTTTGAATATTGAATTGTCTGGTACTTTCATAGGAAGTTTGTAATAGCAGTAAAGGCTGTAGCAATTTTGTCCTGTTTAGGGAGTGAGACACAGAACCAGGGAAGTGACTGCCTTCCATCTTTCCCCACCTTGGCCCACCCTGAAGTGGTAACCCTGGACCAGCTCTTTCAGCACCCCCAGCCAACCCGAGCTGACCCATCTCGTTTCTCCTGGGTTAATTTACAGCTCTGTGCAACAGGCTACTGCTTGCTGCTGACTCGGTTCTTTTTGTTGTTGTTGCTGTTGTTCAGCAGGAGTGAGATTGCCAAAGCTGTAGTTGCTTGGTTTGTAAAAGATGAGCTGCTCAGCTTCGTGTGCCAACGCTGTTGTCACAAGAGCTGATTCTGTCTGTCAGGCACGGCGGGGAGGAGCAGAGGTGGGAGAGCAGTGGGTCTGAGCTGGCCAGCTCTGAGGCGGGAGACTCAGTGTAATGCGCCCTGCTGGCATCTCTGACTCGGCACGGGATTAAGACTTGGCATTGCCTCAAAGGGAAATAAAACAAGAAAAAAAGTGAATGGCCATGCGGGGCCAGCCCAGAGGTCTAATGGGCACAGTGTCTGCTTTTGACAGGGACCAGTGTTGGGCATTTGGAGAAAGGCTGGTGAGCGTGGAGCAAGTCCAGCCCCACATGTAGCATCTCCAGCTCTCTGAAGAGCTGGATAAGGATTTCCTCACACTGTGGTTGCCCTCGTGCCAGCAGCCACCCAGGACAGCTGCAAGCTGTGACACCCAGCACTGGCTGGGAACTCCCACAGGGCTTCTGGCTCAGCAGGTGCACGGGCTGGATCCGTATGCGGGATGGCATCTAAAGGTAGATAAAGAGAAAATTATTGCCTTGACTCCTAAGTGCCTCCTGTAATTTGAAATGGGAAGTGGAAATATAACCTGTTTTGATGATCTGCTCCTGGAAGCTCACTGAACCAGAGACTTTCCAGATGACTCAGAACAAGATGGTTGTTTGCTGAGAACTGCTGTATCAAGGGTTTGGCAGGATTATATAACAAGCAGTTGTCTTTCACCCCTGATAATGTGTCTTCTCTGCGAGACTGATGCATACAACTGACCAGTGTTGAGGAGTAGCAAAAAAACAAAATGGCAAGCGCCTGGAGGCATCTTCAGGATGCAGCTGAGCTCCTGCCTGTAACAGATCTATTATTTGTTTCTAGACATTTCATTCCAGTTCAGGAAAACATGATAAAATTTCACTGCCAGCCTCATGATGCCACCCATTCCTTTGCAGTGGTCCTATTTAGGTTGTGTTTGGCCTGGTGTACCTCGCTCTATTTAGCAGAAGCACTAAAACTACTTGTGGAGAATGTACCTGTTTCTTTGCTAAGGCTCAGAGAGTGAACTCTTTGGAGCAAGGCTGGTTTATTTTGTGTGCTTGAATTTTGCTATGTCTCTTTACATGCCCCTCCTGGAAAAGATTGCACCGGATTGAGCTTTGATGAAAATTGTCACTGTTTGTAGATGAAGGTTAAGAAGATCCTTTCTAGGATGCATTCTCCCAATTCAGGGAAAAAAACCAAACACCCACACACAAGAAAACTCCACAAGACAAACAAACCAAACAAAAAAGTGAAAACCCAGAAGAAATAGGAATGGTCCTTTTTGTCAATGTCTGATACCAACTTTTGAAGAAGATAATTGATTTTGTCAGGGAATTCCAAGAGTATTTTCAGTCTTTGGAACTGCGTTCGAAACAAGTTAACTCTACTCCAGCCAAAACCAGCACAAGACCCAAGCTGGGAATTGCATTTATTTGCTGATGTTCTCGTAACAAGAGATGAAGTGACCATGATGATTTTATTAAAACTGCAAGTGCCTCACCAGGAGGTTTTGTTGGTTTGCCTGTGATCACTAGAAGGAATGAGAGAATTGGCTTCCTTCCCTCTTATTTGTAATCGTTTAGAGCAGAAAGTTCTTACTCTGACTTAATGCAGAGAGCCAGTTTTGCTGCATGTGAAGCTGGTAGCTGAATCTGACTAAATGCACGTCTGCCTTTATTCACAAGGCTGATAATATCCAGCTCTGTTTCCATCCCATCAAATACGAATGGTCCCTTGGTAGGAATATCGTTGTGTCAGGAGTAATCTGGGCAAGTCGCTGAGGCATAACACAGTCAGACCCAAGATTCAGGACAGCCAGAGAGGTCAGCATTTCCACTGCTTGTACAAGTGCCAAAACTGCAATTGCAAATTAGTTTGGATACACAGCAATGTTTGTACCCAGAGATATCCCACCAACATATTTCTAGGGCCCTACAAATATCGTTTTGATCTCACGCTGGTGTTTTGGGATTACACCCTTCTGCTTTCAATAGAGTTATTCCAGATTTATCTGGAATCTGAGTTATTTTAAGAAGCGTTGTGCACTTGCAAAATAGTTTGAATACCTCAGGTTTGTTTCTAGTACGCTTTCGCTCTTGCTACCAACGCCTTGAAAAGGGTTTTATGAGAGAAACTCCATTTGTTTTAACAGTTAAGTTTTTATAGCTGGAAGCAATTTTCTTTAGTGTAACATTTCAGGAGCCCTTTATGGCTAGCGATATTTCATGGAATGCCTGAAGATTGAGACCGACTGCATGACTTTATCATGTATAAAGCTTATTATCTGACATAATTTGGTGCATAGCAGGCTTATTTATTTAAAAGGTCACACAATCATATTTCACCCCTGGTAATGGCATTTTTATCCATTTAATAGGTTTATCCTAAAGCATATTTATTCCTAATGCATTTTATTCAGAAGCCAGTTAATAACTTTAACTCTTTAGGCTCTTAGTAGAATACAGAAGCCAGCATTTCAGAACAAGAATTTGACCAGTTGGGCCTAATCCAGCAGCACACAAGGTCCAATACAGCGTCCCATGAATCATCTCTTGATTCAACTCTGCACCTCGAAACTGTAAGTCATCTTTTGGCTCCCAAGTTAGCCAGGGCAAGACAACAGTCGGGGAAAGAACACTGTGCTGGATAGTCTGAACCTGCCATGGCCCTTGAGCTGCCAGCTATCCTTTGGGTAGTTACAGGTAGTAAGTCTTGGGGCCAAAATGTGTTTTGGTTTATTTCCCAGAGAATTTTTTCACATTTGACTATAGTTGCCTTTGTTTTTGCGTGGATGTAAAAGGCAGTTCTCACTCTCTGGGCCAATGTGCAGGGACCAATGGCACCTGTAATGAAAGCTGTTCATTTTCTACAAACTTGTGCTATTTAAGGCCCAGATGCAAGTTGTACTTGCCTCTGTTCGTAACTGAGCTGAGTTTTCTCTGGAATTTTCCTTGTAAAATACACCAGTAATCAAAGTAAGTTTGTGCTGCTGCAGAGGAGAGAAGGAAGGGTGATACACAAAACCTTGCAGAAGCTGGGGCTGTCATTTCTGTCTATGTGTCCCCTTCATACAACCTGCAGAATTTCCCCCAAACAAGGAGAAGGCATCATTTACATATCTGCTCTGCCCAGGATGAGCTTTATGTTTGTGTTACGCTACATCTCTCCAAGAATTAAGATAGCTTACTAAGAGAAAAAAGCAAACTGGGTTTATGTTTTGGTGGCCTGGAGGGTTCAGAAGGGGAATGGTGAAGCTGAGCTACGAGAAGGCTTCTGAAGCAATGGTTTTGATCTGGTGACAGCAGTGACACCACACCAGGGATGTCCTGGCCAGCACCATGTCACACAGTGCCAACATGATTGCTGGCAGCCTGCAGCTTAGCTAACTTCTAGAGAGCATCGGTGCTTTGAAATAAGGTGCTCTTCAGGACACTATGATATAAAAGAGTTTGAAAAAGGCAGAGGAAAATACCAAAATCCAGACTTAGAAGGGAATTTATTACAAAAGACACCAGACTGGGAAATGCATTTGCCCCTGGAGAGATTTGGGTGGTGGGGAGAAGGGACTGGCAGCTGTCAGAGCATAAGGCAGCAGTTGTGTGCTGACTGTGCCTTCAGTACAACACCGCTGATTCCTTCTCCAAGACAGCACAATGTTTCAGAAATCACCTGTAGCTAAGTTGTGTGTCTTGGTTTTTCAGTGAAGGCAAAGGGTAGCTCCTTGTACATCTTTTGCATTACCCATTCTGCTTCTCACATTTGACCCAATAGTCTCATCTTTGTCTCATTAACTGATGATTTTATTTCTGGATAAATAGATGATACACTGACAGATTAAGGAATTTATAGCACAAAAAGGAAAAGGTGGCCAGTGATGTAAGATAGGTTTAATTAATGTAGAATTAGTGCTTTGTCTTTCTCGACTGAAAGCCCAAGTCCTCACCTTCCGTTAAAATCTACAGGGGCAGCTGAGGCTAGTTGTAATAAATCACTATTGCATGAGGTTATTTCCCATCAATTCGACCAGCCCAGGCAACCAATTGTATTACCAAAGTATGTGAAGAAAAAGCACACTTGCAATAACACCGGGTAAGAGAAAAAAGTGGCAGGGTTATGTGCTTCAGGCTATAAACTGACTGCTGAGGAGCTTAATCAGAAAGAGAGTTACCCTATGGGCAAGTTAGTATATGACTGTCTATTAGGAGCTTTTATATCTTCCTCTAAGGCTCTGATACCGAGAGACAGGATGTGAGTGCAAGGGGATGGTTTGTGAGCCACATCCTCTGCTTGGTTATACTTAGCTCTGTTACTGCACCACTCCCAGTACCTAAGCTAGCTGCGTTTGTGTCATGTAGGCATGGCCTTAATGGGCAGCTTTAAATTATTCTATACTTAGCTTTTGCTTCTTCCTAAAGCATTCTGCACACATTCAGCCTATGAAGGGATGTGATGACAAGCTGAAGACCTCTGGGACCTCCTTATCAGGATTTCTCTTCAACAGAGAGAAAAAAGTGCACCAGCTGAAAGAGTTAGAGATATATATGTTAAACAGGAATGGAGAAAAAGTAGGGCAGGGGGTCAGAAAACACTGTGTAGAGCTTGACCCAAGCTGACTCTAATCGATAGAAAAATTTCCACTGGCTTCCAGAGGCTAAGATTAGTTAGATGAGTTATGGCTATTTATATCACTTAATGTACGAAAGAAGTCACAGTTACAGCTATCTTTATAAAGACTTTTAGAGGGCAGTATTTAAGGTAGTATCTGCAGATAGCAAGTGAATCTTTGCTTCAAAGAAACTGGAAATGCAAGGATGGATTTGGTATCAGTTGCCTCACCTAAGCGTACTTGTATGAACTAGTTCCATCTGCAGCTGTGGAGCTCAAATTATTCAGGACAGACACATTACTAAGGGTTTCAGGAGGATCTTATCGCACAGACTGACCAGAGAGAAAAAGAGTGACAAAGAATTTTATATGGGGGAAAATAACTTTCATTATATGTAAACCACTGTATGCTGTAAACAACCAGGAAAGAGAACTGGGACTTAGTGTAGATCTATGCAAATCTCAGCAGTGTTCTGAGCATCAGTCAAAAAGACAAATAAGAGGTTAGGAATTTTTTCCTGAGGTAATAAGGGAAAAAAGAAATAGAAAACTTCAGGAGCTGTTGCGGCATGAAAAAATGCTGCTCCTTGGCACTCTTCAAGTAAACAATTTTTTTCTCTTTGCAAAGTTTATGTTTTGGGAACAAACTAATATAATTGTAAATGTGCCAGGCACTGAAGAAATCCACCTCATCCACAAGCACAGATGCCTGGTGATGGAAACTCATGCACTCCTGGCTGATGTGTGGATGTTTACCAGGATTAGGAGGGCCTCTCCACGGGGACAGAAAGGTGCAGGCATTCAGTTCCAACCTGAGGAGCCACCAGCATTTCAGGCCTGAGGAAAAAGAGTCATCAGTCTCTGCATACCTCTGCTGAGGTGGCCAAAGTGCATCCTGTCCCTCCATCCAGCTATCAGCTGCACTTAACATTTAAGTCAGCATTAGCTGGTGCAACGCCATTGTGCCATCTCCCATCCAGCGGTAGGAGAATCTGTAGCACAGATGGGAATCGCTCTGCAACCTCTGGAATTTAAACGTCGCTTGATCTGCTCCATGTGTGTGGGCTGGGAGGAAAGAGGGATAAATGTTTGTGTTCCTTCCCAGGGGTGGGAAGGGGTTTGAAGAAGCTTTCTGTCCCACCTTCTGTGCTTTTTCCCTTCTTCTGCCCCTTCATGTTTCAATGCCTCACTTCAGTCTCTTCCCAGAACCACAAGCCTTCTGCAGACAGCAGCAGTAAACAGAGGCTGAAGGATTCTAAGGACTGACCAAACACACAGATTCCCAATCGCTCTTCCACTGATCATTCAAGTGCCTGCCCAGCCTTCAGGTTGGAGACGTGCCATGCCTCTGTGAATGCCAGCACTACACTGCCTCTCCATAATGCTAGGATTTGTTTTGCCCATCATGGAAAGCTGAATCCCAGTCCCTTGTGGGGACCAGGGAATATACACGGAGCATCACATCTTCAAGGGAATGTTATTTGCAGCTCAGAAAGTAACACTAGAGCTTTAGCAGCCAAGCTAGAGTCAAAGAGAAGCCCCTCAAGAAGAAGCCCAGGCACCATGACTTGGCCAGCACCCAGAGCCACAAGTCATTATGCCAGGTGTTTGCTTGTGTGGGTTTGGAAGAAGTAGGCATAAAGAGGCTCCAAGAAAAATTTGACCTTCTTATTACATTGGCAGAGTGGAGTCTTCTTCCAGGTTACAGGGCAGAATAAAAACCTTGATGCTCTCTGAGACAGTTTTATTCTCCAAACATTGAAGTGCTTCTCGTGGTCTACTGTGGCAGTCCACAGCTTTGTGCTGAACAGCAGAAATAGAGCACAGGAGTGGACAGGGACATTTCTGAGACTTCCTTTAGAAACTCCAGGACAGGAGTCACACTGTTTGCATCATCCCATGGCTACCCACAGCCAACTCTACCTGCTGGACCATCTCAGGAAACACACATTTTGGTGTCCTTGATGTGGACAAGGATCCTGTGTGAGGCTGAGTGATGGGCCCATTATTTGCTTTTTGCCATACTCCATCCCTAAGAGAAGTGCTTGGCTCTTGAAAACTGTGTGTGTGTGTGGAGCCACCTGAGGGAGGGAACCAGGAAGGATGTAGTGTGGGAGCATAGAGGCCAGTCCTGGGTCTGGATGGGTTCTTCTGACATAGGAGAGAGAAGCAAAATAAATACATTCTTGAACATAGATGGGGGTTGGCTTCAGGACTGCCAAGTGCAGCAGCAAGTGCAGAGGCAAGGGCAGGCTGAAACTGCTATAATGATCCCCGAGAGTCTCAAAAGCAGATGGTAAAAGATATTAGAGGCTGGAATCTCTCTGGGAGTGACAAAATCATGTCCTGGCAGTAGGATAGACTGAGACTGGGAGCAATAATGTGACGGCCTCTCCCTATGGCATCCTACAAATCTGCGTACATTGCCTTTCCCATTTGTCCCGCCAGGCAGGAGCAGCAGCATTTATCCTTGCCCACAAAGGAAGTGAACAAGCAGTCCTTCCCCTTACTGACCACTGTCAGGAATGGAGTCCATGCACCTGAAAAACCTGGAGCCTCCCTTGAGCACCACAAATGGCCTGCAGGCCAGGTGGACCTTTGGTCTGAGTGCCAGTGCCTCCATACTCAACTTTGGGTTCCTCCACCACCACCTGCAAACTGAAGCCTTATCCAAAAGCAAGAGTTCTGCAGGGTTTTTTAGCAGACCTAGTGAACATCTGGGGTTGATGACCCACCAGTTAATAAACATTACTCAAACGTCTGTATTGCTAAAATCCAAATATAACATTAAAAATCCCAGAGACACAGAATACACAGACAGAGAGGACTTGCTCTGCTGTTGTTCCTGATGTCCAAGCTAGTTTTCTAATAGGATTTGATTTATTCACTATCTTCTCCTTTGAGTCTGTAGGCCAGTTTTATCTGTTTAGAGGTTTGAGATGCCCTGATAGGCTAATATCAAATACGTCTTATTTGTGCTCTGTCCACAAAGACCAGCAACCAGGCAGAGGAGCTAGACAGAGTCCTGAGCATGGGAAGGGAGGTCGGGCCACTGTGCCCTGTACCTGACCATGGCCAGGGCAGGCAGCACTGCTTGCAGCCAGTTGCATAGGCAGGGACTGTACAAGAGCCAGAGGGCAGCATGGCAGGGCTTAGGAAATGTAGTTTGGAGTTGGTATGAGGAGGAGAACTGGGAATATAAGGAGCTTTTTCTGTAGGAAATCGGGGCTGGTGGATGAGGGGTCTGGAGACAGTGATGGATATTGAGTGTGGACCAAGAGGAAAGCTGTATGCCTCTCAACTGCTGACCATGCACAGAAAAATGGGAAAATTCACCCTCTTACCTTATTCGAGAAGCGATGAAGCTCACACAAACTGACCTGTTTACCTCATTTGAGAGGAGAGGAAACTCACCCAAATTAGGAGGCAGTAAACTACATTTAGCTGCGTTTAACCTCAACTTGTTAACCTCACTTAACCCCACTGCCTCGCTCAGTCTGGAGGTCAATAAAGCCCATGAAGCCACTCATCTGCCTCTGACTCAGGGGGGACAGAGCTTCATTTTGGGCTCTGTGTTCGCTTGAATGGAGAGTAGTCTCCAAGTTTACGCTCCCTTTATTGTTGTGGTGCGTTTTTCTTCGTGGGTTTCCTTCTGGGAGCGGGAGATGGGGACCCCGGCGGGGACACCCCTGCTTTAGGTCCTCTGGGGGCGCATCCTTCCTCCGTTGCGGGGATCTGTGCCCAGAGACATCACTGCATGGCAGAAGGTATTAGAGGCTGGAATCTCTCTGGGAGTGACAAAATCACGTCCTGACAGAAAAGAGGAGAGACCGAGATTTGGATCAGCTGTGTGATGGCCTCTCCCTATGGCGTGCGAGGGAGAGACTATGGCTGCAGCGGTGTGTGCGCTGCCGAGAGGGGTCTCTCCCAGATATTCCCTTTTCCCGGCAGTGAGAAAACACGCGGCTAAGAGGGCACGGAGCGCTGACAGTTGGAACTGGGAGCTGTCAGATGCTCGCGTCGGGATAGGAGAGCGCTCGTCAGCTGCGGCAGTCACAGCGGTGGCATTTCCTGCCGGTGCTCGGCGGCGGAGCAGCTGACACACACCGCCGCCCCTCACCGTGCCCCGCGGCGCCGCGGCCGCGGTGGGCGAGCGCCGCGCAGGTTGCGGCAGCGGCGGTGACCTCGGCGGGGCTCCCT